>CATIWR010250902.1:0-74851 GCA_949677035.1 Omphalea diandra
GTCTCTTTGGTGAAGTTTGGCTATAAATACTCCACCAAACAACCATGAATAAGGTTGCTAAGGAATTTATTACAAGTGATTAAAGCTCTCAATCTTTGCTACTCATTTTCTTCATCTTCTTTATGAAATTGTAATTGTTAGGTGTGAGCATTAAACATCAAATTGTGAGGTTTTGTGTTAGCCTGTAAAAACACTTCAAGAAAGGTTTAAGTGTGAGCCTAGTAAAACATTTGAGTGAGGTTTTGTGTTAGCCTAAAAACACATTATTGTAAGGTTTTGTGTTAGCCATCAAAACACAAGTTGTAAAAGTTGGGTGTGACCTTGAAAACACCATTGAGATAGTGAAATACCCAATTGATTAATTGGGGAGTGGACGTAAGGTCAATTATACCCGAACCACTGTAAATTGATTGTCTCTCTTCTACTCTTTCTTCTCCCCTTTATCTTTGTTTTTGTAATTTTTATCCACTAATTCAACCCCCCTTCTTGGTGCCTAGAGACAACAAAGTTAGATGAGCAAGGATTCATCATTAGGAATAAAGTTAGATTGGTTGCAAAAGGTTGCAACCAATAGGAAGGCACAGACTATGATGAAACCTTTGCCCTTGTTGCAAGGTTAGAGGCCATTAGGATTCTTTTAGCCTATGCATGTCATATGAATTTTATGCTTTTCCAAATGGATGTCAAAAGTGCTTTTCTAAATGGGGTTATTGAGGAGAAAGTTTATATTGAACAACCTCTTAGTTTTGAATCACATAGTTTTCCAAATTATGTTTTTGAATTGAATATAGCCTTATATGGGTTGAAACAAGCTCCAAAAGGTTGGTATGAAAGGCTTAATTCATTTCTTTTGAAAAATGATTTTAAAAAGAGAAAGGTAGACACTACCTTATTTGTAAAAAGGCACAAACATGATACATTGATAGTATAAATTTATGTTGATGATATCATTTTTGGTGCTACTAATGAATCTCTTTGTGAGGATTTTGCTAAGTGTATGACTAAGGAATTTGAAATGAGCATGATGGGTGATCTCATGGTTTATAAATTAAGCAAACCAAAGAAAGGATCTTCATGAACCAAGCCAAATACATAACAGACATACTTAAGAAGTTTAGCATGGATAGATGCAAAGTAGTAAAAACACCCATGAGTGGCACCATCAAACTAGACAAAGATGAATCGAGTAAGGCAGTTTATAAAAAGAGATATCGAGGTATGATCGGTTCTCTACTTTATTGTACTGCTTCAAGACCTGACATTATGTTTAGTGTATGTATGTGTGCTAGATTTCAATCCTCTGCTAAAGAATCACATTTAAATGTTGTCAAAAGAATTTTCAAATATTTGAATGGCACATTGCACTTAGGACTATGGTGTCCTAGGGATTCATCTTTTAGTCTCATAGGTTACTTAGATGCGAATTACGCTGGTAGTTGTTTAGATAGAAAGAGTACTTATGGAACTGGCTAATTTATAGAAGAATGCTTAGTGTCTTGGTTTAGCAAAAAGTAAGTTTCAGTTGGTTTATCGTCGAAGCTGAGTATGTCGTTGCGGGTTATTGTTGCACCCAATTGCTTTGGATGAATCAATAATTAAAGGATTATGATAAAGTTGTTGATCACATTCCTATGAAATCTGACAACATTAATGCAATTAATCTCTCTAAGAATCTCATCCAACACTCTAAGGGCAAACAAATCGACATTAGGCATCATTTTCTTAGAGATCATATCCAAAATGGTGTGTTGAGTTAGAATTTATAGACACAACTCATCAACTTGCAAATATTTTCATTAAACCTCTAAATGAAGAAAGATTAAACTTCATTAAGAGTGAATTGGGAATGCTTGATGGAAGCTCCCTAAGGTGAAAAGCTTGATCTTTTGTTTGATTTCTATATGCTTGGTTTTATGTGATATTTATCCTTGGTTGTCTTAAATTTAAATGCAATTGTGTTTTTCTATGTCAAATTGCATAAATTAATCACCAATAAATTAAGTAGATCACAACTTCAATCGTCAAATTTTGCTTTTTCATGATTATCCTTCTTGCCTTATAATTCACAAACGCTATCCTTTACTCACGGTTGCGAATTAAAGGTTCATATCACCTGACTGATAAACATCAATTTGTGGTTGCAAATTTTGCTCTGCACCGCAAATTCAATCAAAAAATCAAATTTATGACCATTATACGTGCCGATTCCTAAGAATTTTTGTCCGTTACATTTTTCAGAATTAACGGTCATGACTATGGATTTTGTGATTGTGAATTCTAGTAATTGCCACACAATTAAGTGATTTGACTGTCAACCATTTCCATCTTTTCATTACTCCAATTCAAGCCCTTTCTAGCCATTTTTCACACCCTTTAAATGGCTATATAAACCCCCTAAATAGTGATTTTTATCACTTCATTCTACTCCAAATCAATTATCTCTTTCCACATTCTCTAAATTCTCCAAATCTCTTTACTTTCTCAATGGCTCCTAAGAAGATTTCTAGAGTAGAGAAGGGCAAGGCAGTAGCCTAACCATATGCACTTCTAGTCCCTCATTTTATGAAAGGAATCACAAAGGAGGAGAAGGAACCTTTTAAAGCCAACTCTTCCAAAATCATTCTCCCAAACAAAATACCAACAACAGAATATGAGCGTTCCTCTCCAACTTGGGATGAAACGAGTTCATCTTTCGGGATGAACCTGATTATGAGGAAGTCGTAAGGGAATTCATATGCACAATGACACTAAGTCATAAAGCAGAATCACGAGCCGGGTAACATGGGTTAATATTTCATGCTTTCAGAGATCTTTATTTTATAACTTTTGAGCAATTGTCAAACCTCTTTAACCTCTAAATCAAAGAAAATATCTTGTTTATTATCTCCGCACTTGACGTAATCTATTTTGAGTTTTAGTCCAAAATTTCAATTAAGACAAAACACGACCCAAAAACTTCCCTAGCCAAATACATCAAAACCCTTCCCTTTTGGATACTCCATCATATCATCATCTTTTTCGTAAATGCTAGAAGTGATGGTAATGAAAAAGTGTCTTAAAAGGATCTAGTCTTCTTGTTCTGCCTTGTTAAAAACAAACATATCCAAATCAGTCACTATCTTATGGATCAATTAATCCATATGAGCACCAAACCAAAGAGTCAATTCCTCTTCCCATCACATGTGACAACAATCTACTGCTTTGTTAGAGCTCTTCATGAGGAAAATGAAAAATTCCTCACTAAGAAACTCCTCCTTTGTCAAAACTTCCTTGACCTCACCTACTTGACAAATGCCAAAGCCATACACCCAAAAACATTTGCATATACCTTGGGTGCCTTTGGGGCAAAGAAGATGGAGACATTCCAAGCCTTCAAAAGGAAGAGGCACATCATTGAAGAAGGAGCACTACCAATCCCTCCTCCTCAATAAAAACCCAAAACCAAACAATCTCTTGCCACCATCAACCGCAAGTTAGACAAGTTGATGAGAATGATGAAGAGGAGATTCCTTCTCATCTCCCACCTTCTTAGCGATATGGTGGATTTGTAAGAGAAATTGGGTGTTCCTCCTTGCCATCTTCTTAATTTTGTTGAGTATGAGGATACCCCAAAAGAGGAAGGCAATGAAGAAGTTGGGGAAGGCAACGAAGCTGAAGGCGAAGGCAACAATGATGAGGAAAATGATTCTGAAGATGATAATGACTCTCAAATCTTCTAAAATAGGATTTCTTTGTATTTTCTTTTTGTTTTCTTAAAGTAAAGTTATTGATCCCATAACTTGCTTGTAAATAAATAAAGATGTTTGTTTTTGAAATTTTTTGTCTTATGTGATTGATTGAATTTACCTTTATAATTGTAATTCTTATGTTTTTGCTCTTTATGAACACTTATCTATTTGTTATGCATTTGTTCTTTTCCCTTATAAACCCTCTTTTTGATCTTGCCAAAGGGGGAGAAAGATTTAAGAAAGAATCTAAAGGAAAGAGAAAATAATTTACAAGAAAATAGCATAAGTTGATGAGGAGCATTTTTGTCGTACTTAGAAATTTCACTTTGATTGGTTGTATGTCGTACTTAGAAAATTTCACTTTGAACTTTGTCTAGAAATTTTTAAGTATTCATTGAATCATTCACCATTCCAATTTCACAACTTCAAAACTTATGCCTTTATTTTCCCTTAGGATCAATCTAAGTTGTCAAAATAAAAAAGGGGGAGGTTGTTAGAATAGGTTGGTTAAACCTAAGTCATGAACCTCTTTTGATCTTGAAAATAAAGATTGATCAGTTCTAATATTTTCATAAGTGTTGTTTTGCAGATTATAAGTTAGAATTTTTCATTAGAAGTAGGATATAATTCAAAATCTCCAAACAGTGTGAAGATCATCCAAATTCATAGTATGTGTATGGCAAATTGCGATTGCAATCAATCACAAGAAAGGATGAAGCTAGGCTAGAGGAATTCGAGGGCTATTTCACTGCCACAAACCATCTAAAAACTGCAAAGCCTTAGTCATAGAGGAATTCACGGTGAGTGTCGCAACCGTGACGTTCATAATGAGAATGGAGGGAACCAAAGCCATAACCACAACGTGCCAGCTGTCTCAGGTGTTTATTGAAAGACCAAAAATCATGAGGGCAAAAATTCAATAGAGATCACGACTCAAGGAGTTGAAGCTTCCTCACCAAACAGGGGAATTCACGATTTCAGTCATACCCAAGACTTAGGAATCTCGCAACCGCGACTTTTGATAGTGGTTGGAACACAACATCTATATTTTCTTGAACACCAATGGACAGTTGACATGTGGACTAGCCATCAGACACATACGAGATTTTTTGGCAAAATTTTCGGGTCCACAATAGAAATTAGAAATTCGTGACCGCGAAATGGTAGTAACGACCGCAACTTCCACCTGACAAGGATTTAATGCGAAATTTTCTTAACACATCTTGGAGATTTGTGATAGTTTAAGATCAACATCTTTTTGGTGGATATGTGCTATATATACTCCACCAAACAAGGGTGAATGCAAAAGAATTCATTAATTTGTAACCAATCTCATGCTAACTTGCTACTCAATCTCTCAAATTCTCATTTATGTGTTTGTGATTGTTTAATGTGGGCAATAGGCACCATTATGGGAGGTTTTTATTGTGAGCCTTGAAAACACTTATGAGAGGTTTTAGTGTGAGCCTTGAAAGCTTTTATAAGAGGTTTTTGTGTGAGCCTTGAAAACACAAGGTGTAAGGTTGTTGTGTGAGCTATAAACACAAGTTGTAAAAGTTTGGTGTGAGCTTCGAAACACCTATTGAGTTGAGTGAAATACCTAATTATTGAGAATTGGGGAGTGGATGTAGGGTTAGTTAACATCTGAACTACTATAAACACTTGTGTCAATTTCTTTCTTCTCCTACTCATCTTTTTAAACACATTAACCCTCTTTTTAATTTTTAAATTAAACACCAAATCAACCCCCCTTCTTGGTGCCCTTGGCTAAGTAGAGTATTTTTAGGCAACAACCACTAAAGAGATATTACAAATAAAACCATTTCTAAATCTCCAAGTTGTGTCATGCAAATCTTGCTTAAATGTCTATCAGACTGATTTCGCAATTGTGACTCATCATTTGTTGTCGTGATTTCTCTTCTTGCACTAATATTGCTAAAATCATTGTAGAGAATCTTATTTGTATCTAACGGTTAGTCCACATGGCACACAACCATTGGTTTTCTAATAAAAATAACTGTTATGTTCTTTAAGCCAAACAAAAGTTACTGTTGCAATTTATTTTCTTTTAGGATGTGATGGCCACCGCTAATCCTTCTGTTTGAGAAGGAGATGTTGCTCCATCAAGTCACGGTCTCAACCAATATTTTATCCTTTCGATTTTTGATATGTTGACGGCTCTTTGAGACACTTGGCATGCTTTGGTTGGGGACTTGATTCCCTCTAGGCAAGCGCAAAATCGTGGTTGTGAAGATGGATGTGACTTTCACCTCGAATTATTTTGTTTCATCTTCCTCACTTTCTTAGCAAGATCATGATTGCGATTTTCTTCTCAAAATCGTCTAACCCAGCTTAATTTATTCTTTTTGTTAGATAGCGGTCGCGAATTTGAAGTTCACCATTATGAATTAGAACGCCTTTCACAATACTTGAGACTTAGACTCTCATTCAACTTCTAATGCAAATTTATCTAAAAATCTACAAAATCAACACTTAAAATTGCTATTTGAACATATCAATCTATATTGTTTAAATGAAAAGAGAGTTTTGACTTAGGTTTGACCAAACTAGTCCAACAAGAAGTATATAAGATATATGGGACATATATATAGGTGTTTGTTAGAGAATAAGTTTTTTAAATGACCCGCCAATAACAATCATATATAATAATGCTTTTGTGCCTATATTTCATTCTTATAAGTGGGGTGTAAGTACTTTAACTTGAGGATTCTATAGTATCTTATTGTATTCTTTGATTTATGTTTTGATTGTTCTAGTAATGGATTGCTCATAATACATATTTCACAATATGAACATGATGAAGATAATATATATATATTTATATATATTTGCCAACCATCATTTTCTCACACAAAGGCCTTGTTAGATTGTTGTAGTAGAGATTTTGAGATTTGCCTCTCATATTCATATAGATACCTTTAAAGATCATGCTCAAACTTTTTGGAGTTGGTTGTGGTTTGCTGCAATCTTGTCTTGATGATGAAGATTATGGAGGAGATTATTAATGAAGATATATGATCATGCATCCAAGAGAACTTAGGATTGGAAATTTATAAAAAATTTTAATTTTCAGTTTTTGTTATGCAATTAAATTGTAATTGAAGTTTAAAATTTTCAACATTATTTCATTAATATCATTAATAAAAACTAATAAACATAAGGAAATTACATACTAGTCCTCATTATAAAATTTAGTTCATATTTAAGGAATCCACAACTAAGAATAAAACTTATATAAAAAAAAACATAAGTAAAATACAAGGTATAAAGATAAAGAAAAACGAATTTAGGTGTCACCTTGTGATTACCAATCCTTGCAATATAGCCTTATTATTTTTTCTTTTCATACTACAATTTGCCACTTTTTTTTTTTGTTTCGTGATAAAAAATTCTAAAATTTTTCAATTTTTCACTATTATATTTGAACTTTTCAAAATTGATTAAATTTATATTGATTGTATTCATAGTCAGAATTGAAATAATAGATTTATATTATTTGTTAAAATTATATTATATCATTATCATAATGTGAAAGTAATTACAAGGTTTAAAATTAATTAATTATTTATAAACAAAAAATATTTAAATTTTCAAATATTATTCAAAATTTTATCATAAATTAAAATATAAATCTTATTTCCTTCAAATTTGAGCTAAATACAAATTTAATAATATGAAATATAATATTTAAAAGTAAAAGATAATACATTTTTAAAAAATAATATAACCTCACTCTTCAACTTTAATCATGAACATAATTGATAGAAATTTAACTAACTTTTGATATATTTGACTATTTTATAATTAAAATAAAATATTTTGATTTTTTAAAAATGTCATTGTACTTTTGTTTTTCTTAACTTATCACTTAGTTGCTATTTTTGCTGCAAATTTTATATTTTATCATTTTATTTTTATTTCATGTCTTTATATATATCTCATATAACCAATTTCATAACCTTATTTTCTTGTTAAAAAAATGGAATGAGTTTTCCTTAGTTAGTCCACTTCCACTTTCACTTCTCCCTTACCTCCTTTTTTTTTGTCGTTTTATACTAACATCAACGATAATCACCAAAATATCTTTAAAATAATTTTCTTGTAAATTTATGTATTTGTATATTATTAATAGGATTTATCAAGCATTAAATTATTTAGAAGTTTATTACAAATTTGGGTAAGTAGGAGGTGGTATTTGTATGATCACTTGTTCTTTTGTTTGAGTTTGATTGTATTCCCATATTGCTCCCTATATATCGTAGGAACTTCTACTTTTGATGTAAAAGGCATATATAGTTAGATTTAACTTCATTCTATATTTGCTTAGGACCTCAAATGCCTCTTCCAATCGACCATATATTGTTCAAAGGTCTTACTTCACAATCATATTGTCCATATATGCCTTAATATTTTGACCCATTTGGTTCAAAAAGATCTTTTTAACCAACTATTGATAAGTCACTCCAAAACTCTTTAACTCAAAAAGCATGGTTGAATAATAATGGACATGTTGTTCATTTATGAATGAACTCTTTTTCTCATCCTCTAGTTTCATCTTAATTTACTGATACCTCTAAATGGCATCACATAATGTGAGGCACCTATGCTCTGCTATAGAGTTCAATAATTTATTAATCATGGGAAAAGAGAAAGAGACCTTGGGCAAACTTTATTCAAATCAATGGGAAAAGAGAACAAGTCCTTTACTTTTTTTTTTTCCTTTTTAACTAGTGTTATATTAGCTAGCCATTTTGTATATTAAACCTTTCTAATCACCCTAATCTTGAGTAACTTGTTCAACTCCTCCCTTATAGAGGCTTTTCTTTTTAAACCAATTATTTATAGTCTCTATTTGATTGGCTTAAATTTGGCATCTACATTGAAATTACAAGTCATAATAGAGGGATCTACAACTATAATGTTTGAAACTTGCCAAACAAAGTTACTTTGATGGGTGAATAAAAATTCTTTTGTCTATTTGTTTTGAGCCTTACCTAGGTTAACACTGATTTGGAAAAAAAAAAAATTCTCCTTATTATCTATGTTCAAAAAGAAATAATATATCTACTTGACTAGTTTGATTCTTTGCTTAATGTTACTATCCCTAACATTGACTATATCCACTATAAATACTTCTAACCCTTCTTAGTCTTCTAGCTCTTCTAAGTAAAGGCAATTTCATATAATTCTTTGGATATGACTTATTCTCCTTTAATAGTACTGATTCCATTCTTGGGAGGGAAGTTCATGATTAGAAATTTGATTCGCAATATTGCATAAAGGTCATGTAGTAAAGGTTGCTTTAAAATGACATTATAGGAAAAAGGAATATTGATACTTCGATTGAGAGAGACTTACCCCAGAACTATTGACAACTTGTCCATATCCAAGATTGGTCATTTGTTTCCTTTATTCCCTTTACTAAAATCCTCAGGGGTATCAAGTCACTTATATAAAGCTTCTTCTTTTTGTACACATTTACTAGTAACAAGTACACTACACTGCTATTGCCAACGGATACATTTTAATTATAAAGTTTGAGATGGTGCTCTTAATAACCAAGACATCATCATAGGGAGTCATCAAGCTACTAACATCTTTAAGTAAGAAGGTGGAAGTATAATGCATCTAATATTTCATCACACATTTTATACTTTCACATTGTTTTTGATATTCTTTTTAAAAATTCAAGCTCTTGCTCTTTGATGTAAGTACCATAAAAATAACATTAATGGTTTGAAAAAAATCTAACATTCCTAGTCATTTCATCTGTATTTCTTTGACCTGTCTTGTTAAATCTCTAAACTCCCCATGTCATGTTCAACTTTTTTCTTTAACTCATTAAATAAACTAACTGAGATACCATTATTTGATTAACTTTTCAATTTCCTAGATTAGCTAATTACATTTATTTGTGTCGTGTCCATAAGACAGTGATGATGGTAATACCTCATTTGATCTCTATTCCTAAAGTAAGTTCTCATCTCTTTATATCACCCTTAGGTCTTATTATCCTATATGATTATAAATACCTCACAACATATATTGGTATTTAGAGAAGTGAGATCTTTTATTCTAATCTTCTTAGTTAGCTTCTCTTTTGAAGTTATCTCCTTAAACTTCTTTCCTATCCTAGATTTCTCCTCATTTGTTTAAGGCTAACTTTCTTTTTTTTTTTTTTCTCTTTCATATTATTGGTAAATCAGCTTCTAACTCACTCATCATTTTATCTGATGTACTTCTTTGCTATTATCATTAGGTTAATGTTGGACTAAGGTAGTTAACCCAAGTATTGGACCTCTTTTGATCTTGACAAAGGAGATTGATCATGTCTAATATTTCAAATTAGTGTTATTTTGCAGCCTTTAGGTTTTATCTAAATTAGAAGTTGGATGTAGCTCAAAAAATCTTCAAGTATGAAAAGTGACTTCTAAATCGCGACCGCTACTTTGTATTCGCGATTGCGATATGTAAAGAAGCATTGCTAGAAAGCAGATAGGCAAAATCGCGGACCTATTCTCGGTTGTGATTCATCCAAATAAAGGAGTCCAAAATTGACAGATGAAATCGCGGTGTGTGTCACACCTACAATCTCAATTGTAGGAATAACCCTAATTTTTCATGGATGGATCAAGATGCAATGAGACTTATAGGACCACTAGGATTTCAACAACCTTAAGTTTAAGCTCATATGTCACCTTTACCATAGTAGAAGAAAACCTCAATGGAGGAGATGATGATGTAGCATATAAAAAAGCTTAATATAAAGATAGATCAAATGGTCTAATTCAATCAAGCTTCTATTCACAATTTAGAGAAACAAATTGGCCAACTAGTTAAAATAATTATTGAAAGAAAGTAGGGCAAACTTTCGAGTGATACTATAATGAATCTAAGGGAATGAGTTATAGCTATCAGTTTGAGGAGTGGGAAAGAGATGCCTAGTGCTAATATTAAGATGAGAAAGGAAAAACAAGTTAAGGTGGCATATGACAATGAAGATCGAAGACCAAATAGAGAAGAGTAAGAGCAAAAAGATGATGGGAAAGTGGAGAAACATGTTCCTCATTGGTTAAGCTTTATGTTCCATCTATTCCATAAATAAGGACACAATTTTCTAAAAATTTTCTTGAAATGCTTAAGAAAATTCAGATCAATATTTTTTTTTACAGAATATCTACTCAAATGCCATCTCATGCAAAATTCCTTAAGGAGATTGTATTAAGCAAGAGCAAACTAGAATAATTAGCAACAGTTGCCTTAAATGAAGAATATAGTGTCATCCTTCAAAAGAAATGACTTTTAATTTTATATGATCCAAAGAGTTTTTCTATTCCTTGTTCTATTAGTAATATTAGCATTAATAAATCCCTATGTGATTTAGGTGTTAGTATAAATCAATGCCTTTATCTCTTATTAAGCAACTTGGCATTATTGGAATAAAACTAACCAAAATTTCATTACTCTTAGCTGATAGGCCTATTAAATACCCTTTAGGTGTAGTTGAGAATTTACTATTTAAGGTGGCAAAGTTTTATTTACCTATTAACTTTTTGATTTTAGACATGATGGATGATATTGATATGTTTGTCATCTTGGGTAGACCATTCTTAGCTATAGGTAGAGCATTGATAAATGTCCCAAGACGCAAGGTAACTTTAGAATGGAAAGTGAGAAAGAAGAATTTGATATTCTTAAAGCATTAAACAAATAATCCATAGTTGATTTTTGTTTTAGCATTGATGTGATTGACCTCTTAGTAAATAAAACTTTAATCAATGAGTCCTTCTAAGAACCATTAGAGGAATGTCTAACATTGAACTTGGATGAGAATAATGAGAATTATGAAATAGTTGAGTATGTTTTAAGCTTAGATGGTTAAGGTTTTAGGACTATTAAACATAATGCTAAATTTAAGTATCTAGGATAGGGAAACCAATACCTAAACTATCTAATAAGAAGCAACCTCAATTGGAATTGAAACAATTGAAAATATACATTTTGAGTGCTAACAATACTTTTCTTGTGATTGTTTCTACCTATTGAGTGTTGCAGAGGAAGAAAAGCTTTTAAGGGTAATGAGGAAGCATAAGGGTGAGTGCCTTGGGTTATTTCGCTCGAACAAGTGAAATATTACTTGTGACTCTATCCTTTTATTGATCAATGAGGGATCGAGAGGACAGGGGGTCTTTATATTAGTGATGAACCTAAGATATGATGTGGGTTTGGATCAATGAGGGATCCTTTAGACCTTACGTGATTTCAAAGCCTTTAGTAAAAAAATAGTGGTCATCGGGGGACCAAACTCAAGACAATACTTTAGTACTATCCCTAGAAAATGTGGAGTCACCACCTGACTTTAGTCAGAATAAGAATCTAGGGAAGGCAAAATTTGAACCTAATATAAGTCAATTAAAAGGCTAATTTCATCTTCACCCTATCAAAGATTGGGTTCAAAAATTAGTTATGACTTGGAGAAGAGGTTAGACACCCTCAAACTGCCTGGATATTAGGACCATCTTTAATTCACTTTTAATTAGTTTGATTAATGCCCTAGGAATGCATCTAATCACAATCCATTTAAACAAATCAAGTCAATAAATCAAAAGAGGTGGGAGGTCATGTGACATGGCATAGGGGTCATCATACATATCAATACATATATTCATCACAATCATTCATAATCATATAAGATGATGATCAAGACTAAATTGATGGTCTAATCCAAATAAGAACACCTACACCTAAAGAAGGAGAATAAGTTAATAAATGAAATAAACATAAGACAAACTAAATAAAATCAAAGCACAAGGAATGAATATGGTACATATTACTATATCTCCCATGCAAAAGGAGCCTAGAGATGCATCTAAGTCTATAATATCACATCCCCATGTAAGCATCAAATTTTAGGCCTTAGGATGCAAAGCCCCATTGATGAAATCACTGAACTACATCCCTATAATGTAAAAGGGAATTGCCCAAATGAAGAGATGAAAGACCCTAGGAAACCTTGGAGAAGTCCAAAACTAAGCCTAAGATTAAGTCCAAGACTAAGCCTAAGGACCAAACCCAAACCTATCCTAGGGCTACCGACCAAGCTTTATAAGTGGTACAATCCATCAACCAAGGCTGTACAACCCTCAATTCAAGGCTGTACAACCTACCTCATGGTTGTACAACCTTATTAAAACCCTAAACCATGGAATATTTTAGAATTGGTCCCCCTTTTACATCCTAGGGCTGTATAACCCAAGTAATAAGATGTACATCCTTTATATGGTTGTATAACCCACATGCAAACCCTAATTTTAATACATTCATCTCTTTCTCCATGATTAGATGTGTCCATGTGCAACCAGAACTATTTCTAACACTTTACACCCACCCAATAACTATAAATACCCCCATTTTAAAGAGAAAGGAGGAGGCTTGGAAACCCTAAGATTACTCTGCAAAAATCACTTCTCAATGAACTCTAAAAAAAAAAAAAAAAACCAAACCTTAACCTCACCCCACTCTCTCCAAGGTAGAACTAGGCCTTTATCTTTACATTTGTGAATTTCCTTAAACATTTTTTAAGGATATTAAACTTGTTATGTGACTCTAAAGGCAAAGATATCACTAGGACAAACTCAGGAGGCCCTTTCCCCTTCTTATTCTCTTCCTTTTTTTTTTTTTTCTCATTTTCTATTTTTGAAACCTAAAAATTGAGGACTGTACAACCCTCTTTTTGGGCTATATAACTGTTATTCATAGCTATACAGCTTAGGTTCCTTATAACATAACAAAACAAAACAAAACAAAACATCTTCTTCTTCTTTCTCTCAAATTTCTTGCTTTTGGGGTTATCTTTTAGGATGTTTGGTGATTCTAGTGACAAAATAGAGTGAGGTCTAATGACTAGAATCTCTATTAACTTTAAAAATATAGTTTTATTGGTTTTCTAAATGACTTTCATTATTTTTTTCTTCTTAAAATGCTTATGTCTTTTTGTTCCTTTGATCTTAAAGTTATGTTTTTTTTTTTATTCTGTTTTGACACTTTGAAGTAATGAGCGAGTGAGGAACTTGAGTTTCCTTTGACCTTAATAGTCCTATTTATGCAAGAGTTCATATGTAGTCATGTGAATAGTCTTTTTGATTCTTTGTTGATGTGGGCATTTTAACTTTTGTAATGTTAAGTTATGCCCTAAATGTTTCAGCTCTTTATGAGCAAGATAAAAGAGGGTTCAATAAGCTTAGGACTTCGTCTAGGTGAATCTTTGTCTCAAAGCTATCTAATGCCCTCCAAATGCTTGGCATTATGTGTATTTGTCCATTCCTTTTCCTCTAACCATGATTCATGCATTTGTACATGTGTATTGCAAGCTGTATGTTTTGGTTTGTGATGGTAAAATATGATGACAATGATCTTAGTCACATGTTAGGTACCTTGACTATGGAGTTATGGTATGGTGATCACCTTAGTTCTTGTTCACCTTTCTTTGCTCATTTTATGTTTCTTTTACTTGTTTATTTTTAGCTTGACCTCATTGCTAACTTATTTCTTCTTTTGGGTGTAGGTGTTTTCTTGAGATTAGACCATGAACTTAGTCTTAACCATTTTTCCATATGGATTATGTGATTATGCATGGTTACATTTTATGTTGATGGATGATAATGAATGTGAAAACCCTATGCAATGTCACACGACCCTCCTCCCTATTATGGATGATTATGCGTGTGGATGGATGATAATGCATGTGAAGACCTTATACCATGATGCATGATCCCTCTTTCCTTTTGAGTTGATGACTTGGTTTGTTAAATTGAATCATGTTTAGATGTTTGCTTAATGGCGATAATTGAACTAATAAAAAACTCAGATAAAATGCTAAAACTGAACCAACAATGCCTAAAGGTCAGATTCGAATGTCTGGGAGGTTTAGGGGTTCCTAACCTCTTCTCCAAGCCATACTCAATTTTCGAACCCGATCTCTAATTGGGTAAAGATGAAATGTGTATTCTAATTAACTTAGGTTAGGTTTAGATTTTTCCTTCCTCAGATTCTTGTCCCAACCAAAGTCGGGTGGCTACTCTGCATTCCTTATGGGTAGTACCAACTTATTATCCCTTTTTGATCCCTTAATGACCACCATTTTAAACTAAGGGCTTTGAAATTGTGTAAGGCCTAAAAGGACCCTCTTATTGGTCCAACTTGTGCCATGATTAGGGGTTGTTAGCAATATATGACCCTCTGTCTTGATGCCTCGATGATAGAAAAAAAGGATGGAATCATAAGTAAGATTCCATTAGTTTGAGTGAAACTCGAGGCACTCATAATGATGACTCCACTAGGGACTCGTAATTGACTTTGCATATAATCTCTAGTTCACTTTGAATATTTTAAACCTATTATCATGACAACTGCCCTTAAGCTTATGAGAGTCATCAAAGTCAACAATCTTTTCAAACACTGGGCCCATATAAGAGCTAATAGTGCCTCAGAATAAAGAACCCCACTTGTTTGTATTTTCTTCAAAGGGGAATTGGAACCCTCAAAGAACATGGTTAGTTATCTACAATGTAAGCACAAATATTACCCCATCCCTCTTTGATGTAGTTATACCCATATGTAATATTTAAGTATTCCTCATTCCTCGCCTTGTATAGGATCTCCATGTAAATATCCCTCTTACTTTGTAACGGGATCCTTTCACATTCCATATACATACTTTTCGAGCTAATGTAAAAAAAAATGCCTACTTGGTTAGGTCTTTTGTATATGATCTCTTGAGATTCCAACTCTCCTTCGTCTGAGGTGACCATGTGTGTTCTCTACCCTTTATTGGTAAGAATGAGTCCTTACCTAGGAAAAAGCCACTAACACCTCATGTGTAGGAGGAATAAGGTTGGAATGATCTCTTGCAAAATGATTTATGTATATTATACATATATGCATAAATTATTTGTTCATGCATGATACTAACAACCTTTGTTTTATAGCCATCATAGCTCCATCCAAACCCTCGTAGAAGAGAAGAGGTAACTGGCTTGTTAGGAAAATACTTCAAGTTCAAAAGTAGATCTAGTCCTAGAACCAAATATCCCACTAGAAGTGTTGGAAAAGTTGATGGCTGACTTTAACTATAAGATAGAGGAAAGGATTACTGAAGAAGTGAATAAGCTAGTTAATAAGGTCCTAAACAAAAGCGACACATCTATCAATAGAGCTGACAAAGGGAAAGCACCCATGGAAGCTCCTCAGCCTATGGTGATTGACGATAGTCTATTTGGGATGAAGGAATAACATGAGAGTAAGATTGCTAAGGAAATGGGCAGTGCTATAATCATCCTCGATAAAGCGACAGATAATGGGAAGGAGAATTCTCGATTTGATGATTTTTCTAAATAGCTTGAGAAGATACATAAGGCTTTAAGTGCTAAAGGTATGGAGAAAAGAACAAACTTCAAAGAATTGCTTGACCGCAAACTTGAAAAACTGCCAACCAATTTCTACATACTTGAGTTGCTTAAGTTCATAGGAACCCAAAATATGAAGAACCATGTCCATTCATATTTGTTACTCATGAAGGTATCAGGGTCCCGATATACACTATGTTGGAGATTTTTGAGTTATCATTGGAAGGGTTCACAAAAACCTGGTACTTCAATCAACCAAAGACTGTTAAGGAAGACTAGAAGAATTGGCAGAAGCTTTCAAGAAATACCATGCTTGTAATTCAGATATAGAAGTCACATTGTAGAATGTAGAATCTTTGAAGCACAAGACTATTAAGAGCTTAATGATTACATCAGAAGGTGGAAGAAGTCGACTTTAGAGGTAACTACAAGGCCTACAGAGAGGGAATATGTCAAGGTGATCATTAAAGGGGTTCTACCTGGTATTGGCACCAAAATTAGAGAAATGTTAGTCAGGAACTTCGGAGACCTCTAAGAAGCAGGTTTACAAGTCGAAAAGTTGGTATGAATCAATGAGATAATATGGGGGAAGGAGGAGTGCCCTAATTCACCCTCAGACTGAGGTGAACATGATGGCTAATGTCAATGCAGTGAGGATGCCAAGACAGTTCTCTGACTTGGGAATGCCTCTGTCTAAGGCATCTGAGAGAATACAGAAAAAAGGGTGTTGAAGCCTTTAACACTAAGACTGCCTCCTAATCCATTGCCCCGAGGGTATGATGCCAATGCTTATAGTACTTTTCATCAAGAAGCTGGTCATAATACTGATGACTATTATAGATTGAGACATGAAATTTAGGATATTATCGATAACAAACGTATAACAAGATGATTGCTTCGCTAAACTTTGGATGGCCTAGTATTTAAAGAACTCATTTCACGAATATCATAATGTTCCTCCCTCAAGTCAAGGGACATTTATGATAGATTCTGGAATTCTTGAAGAACTTGTTATTGCCTCTATAAAAGACGTTGCAAAGGAAGTTTTAGTAATTTGCACTATCAATCCCTAAGAAAGTGTAGATGAAGAAATGAAGGAAGAATAAAGGAAAAAGTTGATCCAATTATAGGAAAAGAGCGATAGAGAAAAAGAAGTGAAGTAGGTGAGTAATGTGATGCATAATGAAAAGTACTACCCTAATAGAGAAGCTCCTAAGGAAACAAGGGTCGAGAAGAGACAAATGAACCTACATTAAAGAAGAAAGAGGACTAAAATCCTATTATGAAATAACTTAAGAAGATGCCAACACATATCAGTGTGTGAGAGTTGCTTATCACCTCGCAGGAACATAAGAAAGCTATGGTAGAAGCTTTATCAAGCTTGATCATTTCTAGTGAAGTTACTTCGAAGTATTTTATTGCATTGGTGACTTATAAAGGCAAAATCACTTTTTTAGATGAGGATTTGCCACCAGAAGGGAGGGTTTGTAATTTGGCTCTATTCACCCGAGTTGAAGTAAAAGGCAAACGCATCCATGTGTGATGATTGATGATGGATCAGGGTGTCCATTGAAGTTACTGCATAATTTTGGTCTGTCTGAGAAAGATTTGAAAGCTTCTAACAGTGTCATTTAAGCCTACAATGATAGCAGGAAGCTGGCTTCAGGTGTATTCAAAACCTTGGTCAAGACAAACATAGTGGAGGCTATGGTGGAGTTCACAGTCCCAGACATTCTAATCACCTTTTAGCTTTTGTCAGAAAGGCCATGGTACCATCCTCTCAGTGATGTGCCTTTCACTATTCATCAGAAGGTTAAGATCCCCTATAAAGGAGAGATTGTGTCCATCAATGTTGAGGTTGGGGAAATTATATCAACTTTGAGTGTAGTTGTTTCACACCTCCTAGGATTTCAAGTCGATTTCAAGTCACTAGTGTCACTTACAAGTGGGTTGGTCCTAAAGTAATAGGAATTATGAGAACATGAACTTTCTATCCAATCAGGGGTTAAGGAAGAATTCTACTACTAGTATGTTAGAATTTCCATAAATCTCCACTCAGACTACAAGGAAAGGGTTGGGGTATCGTGGTAAAGAAATAGAGCTAAGAGTGAGGGGTTTGTATGGATCACTGTCAGATTTCTTTGTGAAATAAGGGAAGACTACTAAGATAATTGGGCATAAAGTGATAGAGAATAAAGAGCCACTAGGCAAGAGTATAGATGAGCTTGATGAGGCTTGTTGCCAATTAGATGTTGGTGAATTAGGTTATCAGAATTATCGGTAGTAAAAAGAAGAGAAATAAAAAGGGAAAATAGGTCGTAAAAACAGATAGTGATTAGGAAACTGGTTGTTATATGGAGTGGTATGGTCCTCATTCTATTTGGCTATGAAAGGATAAGAAGATTACTGATGAACAGAAGAAGCAATATGCGCTAGAGTAGAACTTTTGGGCCATTGGGACAGATTGTGAAAAGGAAGGGTCCAACTTGTTAAACTAAAATACATTATTTATGGACTAAGTATAGGAGTATACTAGGCCTTGCAAGTTCACTGAAGCTGCTGACATAGGGATAAAATTGGAAGACATTGAGAGCATGATTGGGAACTCCATTGAGGAAGTAAGTAGTGAGAAAATGAAGAATTTTGTGGCAGAAATTGAGCCAACCATGGCAAATATAGCAACACTTTAGGTAGAATTCCTGAAGATTAAACTGGAGGATGATTAGATAAAATAAAGTTTTGAAGGTGTTGGCAAGGCTACTACCGGTACAAATGACGGGGAAGAGGCAGATTTTGTACAAAATTATGATCTTGAGGTTTTGATTGATAGAGTGAAAGGTGAAGAAAAGGAGAAGGTTTGAGCAGATGAGACTCCATCCAACCAATCATATGAAGAGGACTTTCTTGCTACTACTGATGTTCTTATTTCTAGTATCTTTGAGGACGACAATGTATTTCTTTCTAAGTTTAAGGCAATGAATTATGAGTTTGCTTACTTATATGATGTATCTACTACTGTTAGCATGCATGGAGTGCATCATTTCATGAGCATATTTAATATTAGTTTTATGCATACTACTACATTTAATCTTGGCATATAGGAAAATCTAATGATCTTACTTATTGCCAGTGATGTCACACTAGAAAAGCGAAGAAAGTCTGAACAACTATTCAGGAAATATATGAGGATTTTTGCCTAGATGTACGAGGACATGCTAGGGGTCAATAGGCGAATAACAGAACATAGAATCCTAACCTACCCACACATGACTCTAGTAAAAAAAAACTATGAAGATGAGACTTGATGATGAAGTCGAAGAAGAGGGAATAGCACTTCAAGGCGTTGAAAAAGTTCTTAAAGAGTTTATGAGTATAATTTGATGTTGAATCTAAAGAAGTACATATTTGGGACCACTTTTGATAAGCTGTTAGGGCATGTAATCAGTAAGAAAGGAATCAAAGTTGATCCAGATAAGGTAAAGACTATTCAACAAGTGCCTACACTAAAAATAAAGAAAAAGGTATGAGGTTTCTTAGGCCATTTATAGTACATTAGCCTATTAATAGCAAGATTGACCCTCCATTTGTGAACCCATTTTCATGTTGCTAAGGAAGAATCAACTAGTGGAATGGAATCAACAGTGTCAAAAGGCCTTCAAAAAGATAAAATAGTGTATGACTAACTCGTCGGTATTGAACCCATTAAGGCTCGAAAGACCTTTAACTTTGTATCTAATAGTGAATGATAGTTATATAGATGTAATGTTGTCTTAAGAAGATGAAGTAGGGAGCGAGCACGTGATATATTACTTTAGCAAGAATTTGTAATCTTATGAGGAGAAGTATAATCAACTGTAGAAGATCTGTCTAGCACTAATTTAGGCGACAAAGAAGTTAATGCACTACTTTTAGTCATATTTAGTGGAAGTGGTTACAAAGCGTAATCCGATTAGGTACTTACATAAGGCCTCTTCTCTGACTGAGAGATTAACAAAGTGGTTGATCATGCTAACTGAATTTGATATTAAGTATGTAGATAGTAAAGTGATCAAAGGGTAGATAGTTTTAGAATACTTGGCACAATAATTTATTAAAGATGGAGAATTTGAGCTACCTAGTTCCCAAATGAGGGTTTAGGAGCAAATAAGCCCTAAGGATGGAAAGTGTACTTCGATAGAGTTATAAATAAAAAAGGTGCAGGTATAAGGGTGGTTATGATTTTGCTAAAAGAGAAATCTTTCCTATAGTCAAGAAGCATGATTGCAAGGTGACTAATAATATATTTGAATATGAAGCATGTGCACTAGGATTATAACTCCATAAGTAAATAAGAGTTAAGATAGTAGAGGTGTTCAGATACTCGTTGCTAGTCATTTCATAGGTAACAAAAGAGTGGAAATTGAAAGAAAAACATTTGGGCCCATACCTGGAGCATATAATGAGGTTGATGCAGAATTTTTAGAGAGTCACATTTCATCATATGCTAAAAAAAGAGAATGTAATGATTGATGTCTTAGCCACTTTGCTCTTCGTCTAAGATAGACTGAAGGCAATGCCAATAAAACCACTTATTATGCTCTGATATGAGGTGTCATGTTATTGGGATACAAGAGTTATACAAGTGTTAATAGAGAACCGCCCCTAGTATTTTGATATCTAAAAATATTTAGAAAGCGGTAAGTAGCCTGAAGGGGTTGAAAAGAAAGATAGGGATGTGATTCGAAGGTTATCTTTGCAGTTCATGGTTTATGAAGGGGTAATGTTCAAGAGAATGCTTGATGGAATTCATTTGTGGTGCCTAGTTGAGGAAGAGGCCCATAAAGTCATTGAGGAGGTGCACGCAAGAATTTGTGGTCCCTATACGAAGGGAAAAATGTTAGCAAGAAAGATTATGAGGCTCAAATACTACTGGACCACTATGGAACATGACTGTATTTAGAAGCTTCGGAGTTGTCACGAACGTTAGATTCATAGAAGTCTTAGCCATTTGCCACCGACCGAATTGCAAAATTTGACCTTGCCTTGGTAGGGGGCATAGGTATGTCATAGTGGTAGTGGATTACTTTTCGAAGTGGGTAGAGGCTGAAGCCTTTAGTAAGCTGGGAGCAAAGTAAATGGCGACTTATGGTGTCCCACATCATGTTGTTACTGATAATAGTGTCTATTTCCAGGTAGACATCAAAGTTATGTTGGAAAATATGCAACGATTCACCATAAGTCTCACCTTGTAGACCACAGGCTAATGGAGCAGTGGAAGCAACCAATAAGAAAGTTAAAAACATCCTTGCCAAGATGCTTAAAACATATATAGATTGGTATGAGAAATTACCTTTTGCCTTGTGGGGTTATCAAAAAATGGTAAGGACATAAACCTAGATAACACCATACTCTCTGGGGTATAGAATGAAAGTTATGTTGCTAATCGGGTTAGAAGTGATGTCTTTATGGGTACTGATGGAGTCTAACATCCTTGAGTATCAATGGGCAAGAAATAGATTGGAACATCTAGCTCTACTAGATGAAAAGAGATTGAAGGCCCGGTATCATATTCAGTTGTATCAAGCTAGGATGGCTCATTTATTCAACAAAGAAATTAAGCCAAGTATGATAAAGTTAGAAATATGATACTGAAGGCAGTCCAACCGCAGACTTATGATCCTTAAAGGAAATTCAAACAAAATTGGGAAGGCCTCTACGTGGTTAACCAAATCTACTTATGTGGAGCAATGAAATTAGTAGATATATATGATAATGAATTCACTGAGTTGGTAAATTTAGACCGGCTAAAAAAGTAGTTCATGTGAGGTGTAAGAAAAGTGAAAATAACCTGCTAAGTCAAAATCTTGAGAGAGCGGTTTAGGCAAAAATTAAGGAATAAATAAATAATGAATAAGGAAAAAAGGAAGAGAAACAAAAAAGCTCGTTAAGTCAAAAACTCGAAAGGGCAGTTTAGGCAAAAGTTAGAGCATAAAAAAATGAGTGAAATAGATGTAAGTAAAAGTTGAGAGAGTGCAATTGACCACTAGGGGATCTTTAATAGGATAACAAGGAGACAATATAAAAAATAAGGATGAATGAGCGAGGAGTCAATAAGACAAAGGCATTGAGCAGGATAATTAAATGTTTTAGTGTGCCAATGTTAAAAGTAGAAGTCATGCATTCAATTAATGTGTAACGTGTAAAATGTAAATGGATCATGCCAAACACAATATCAAATGGAAGCACTTTTGCATAATTAAAGTGAATTAGTCATACATGCTTTTGAACTAGAAGTAAACATAACACAATTTTTTTTTGAAAAATCATTGTTTACTATCTGTTAATGCAATGCTTATAGCTTTAAAGGTCACGCAGCCATGCCATGTAATTTGCAACATCATCAGGCTCAGGATCCCAACCATTGTAGAAATCGTAGATGTGACGGCTGGTCTAAATGGTCCGAACCCTATCTAGGAAATGTTAGGTCAGAGGGCCCTCGACGAATGAAGGAAGGAACAACACCTCAAATCGGAGGATGCTAAACTGATGACACATATAAGCAGGGTCATAAAATATGCTTAAAGACAGTAAAAAGGATGATGCAGTCCCCATAAGTCTTTAAGGTAACACGCAACAAGTTCCACCATGGGTAGCTCCAACGATTGATAACAGGTCTCAACAGGTGGCTGTTTGAATGATGTTATGGGTAATAGAGCCTTGCATCTATGGTTGGGGTAGCCAATAATGCCAACCTCTCCTGTAACCATATCTGAAAAAGAAAAAGAGAAAAAAAAAAGAAGAAAAGAAAAATAAATAAAATAAAAATGTTTATTAGGTTGAAAACTAGAAAGGGCGGCCTAGGCAAAATTAAGCAGCCCACTAGATTGAAAACCCACAAGGAAGGTCTAGGCAAAAGTTAGGGCAATAATAAAAAAGGAAAAGAAAAAAGAAAAGATAAAAAAGAAAAGAAATAGAAGGAAAATGGTTATAAGAAGAACTCTAACCTGAAGTAGTAGTGGGCTCCCTATGAAGGAGTCACTAGCACCCAAAGCCACCCTATTGAGTCGTACAATGGTTTCGCCTAAGATCATAGGTACGAAAGTCCTCCCTGACTCCACTCGCTCCAAAAGTGGTAAAATCTGCAGATCGATCTCACCATCATCCCTCCTCAGTAAATACTTGCCTATCAGAATAGCTATTGTAATACGAGTCTGAGTTGTTTTAGCATGGGCCCTAGAGGGGAAAAGAGTGATGAAATGAGTCATAAGAATATTTTCCTCACCTATTATGTACCTAGGTACCTCCTTATACTGTAGTGCAAATAACTCCACCATTTTCCTAGCATGTGGGTAATCTAATTAAGGTAGTGCAATTCTAACTGCAGCCATGACATGATAATCGAGAATGATGCCAAATTCCTTTAGTAATGGATAGATTTTTGTATCCCTAAAGTGAAGGATATGGGTAGTGGAGTCCCATAAGTCATAAGTTATTCGCAAAAAATAAAAGTCGAGTTGAACATCGGAGAGGTAAAAGAGAGAAGAAAGACTCGCCTATGGTATATCAAACCAAACTTGGGGTAGGAGAGACCTTAAAAAAGTTCTTGCCATATGAAGGGAATTAGAAGAAGTAAATGAAGAAAAAGGATTCAAAATGAGCTTTATAGCAGGAGGACAAACCCATAGGTTGTACAACCCTTGACCAAGGTTGTACAACCTTCAAACTGAGTTATACAACCCTTTGTGACTGGGTTTTATAGCCTTCTAGTTGGGCTATACAACCCTCCCCTTCCATGAAAATAGATTGAATGAACTTTCCCTCTGGCTCTCGGGTTAGAAAAGGCTTGGATACCTATTTTGTAAAGCATGTATATAAAAGAAGCAACAACGCATGTTTGAGATACACAATTAGGGAAAGAAAATCATATTACTATATTGGCAAAATATCAAAGTTTGGTAAATGGAGGCAATGTCACTTCATTTTTCCCTATCATATCCTAACTAAACTCTAAAATTTTAAAAAAAAAATAGAGAGGGGGTTTTCAAATTGCCCAATAAACTATACAACTATACAAATATATATTGAATGTATTATACTTAAATGAAGGAAAAGAAGAGGAAAACTATCCTAAGCAGCTAATAAAGGATGGAGGTCTTAGCAGTTCATCTACCTTTGCTCCTAGTAAGGGTCACCTCAGAATCCTTAGCCTCGGCATTTGTATCCATGTATCTGTGCTCTCTGACTGCTAGGGGTAGGTGTTCCATCTCTATCTCCACCTTTGCTATACACTGATCCTTCTCCCTAAGCTCGTAATTTTGGCATTAGATAATCTTCTATAAGAAACATGAGGGTTAGAATATGTAGGATACAAAACAGACAACACATGAACCATAAACATGCATACATGCATTATTGTGTTGTTGTTTGACTAACTTGCAGGGAACACGTTTGTTGTGTTACAACCCTCTTTAGGGCAACGATCAAATCAACTATGGCCTCTACTTAGATCCGTGGAATCTGCAAAAGGGGAAAAGAAAAACATTCTCAAGTGTATTGTTTGTAATGCAATCAAGGCATAATGAACGCAAAGAAATAAGACACTTACATGGGTGGAATCGGCTAGCTCAAAGGCGTGATAGATCGGGCAAGTTGTAATGACATCATAGACCTAGCCAACGAAGCCATGTAAGACTCCATTAGGCAGTCAGGCATGGAAGCCAAAGCGCCCACTACTACCTACAGGTTTCACGCCTTTTAGAGTAGATATGTAGCCCTTTTTGTGGCCTTGAGCAGTAATTGAATTGATTCACAAGAAGACCTCTAGGTTACCTGGGTAGTGGTACTTCAATCTGTGTGCTATAGGGCAATCCCCTCATCAGGTGCATAGTAGGGAAATGTTCGGATAACAACCTCGATCAAAGGAAGACTCCCTATGAGCGCGTCAATCATCTAGGACCTATAAGGGACCTCCGTAGAAAATAGCTACTCCATTGGTATGTACCACAATGTTGCAGTGAAGTCTACACTCGCTAGCTCCCTTATCCAAAATAAGATAGTAGGCAGACGCTATGGGATAGGGCGTTCATTTAGACCCTCACGCCAATAAAAATGTGTTTTCCTAGGCACGATTCCTTGATGAAGAGCCCTACCATCAAGCAACAACCATTAGAGATGGCTTCAACCTCTGCCATCTCTAGCACCCATGTTGCCATAGGACCTGTCTAGTCGAGGCACAACTACAATGAAAACACAAACTCACTGTAAGTATAATACCAGGAAAATATAAGGAATAATTATGACTAATATAAGTATATCGATGCAGGAAAAATACTTAGTCCAGAATGATGGTGTTCAGGCGAGCGTGTGTGGTAGCTATTTGAGAATCCTCATAGCTCACTACATTCAATAGTACAAAGCGAGGATAACCACCCTTCGCATCGTCCTTGGGATCTAACCCTTATAGTAGGCCCAGCTCAATAGGCCATGCCTATTAATAAGCAATAATGTGAGCCTTACAATAATGAAACAAGGCTAAAGGACAAAAGATGAAAGAGATAAGTGATACTCACGATATGGACTCTCCAGGCTCCATACATATAGCCCTGACCTTGGGAGCACCGATCGAGATAATTGTAGTGGTACACTAACACCATAGACCCCCAGTCAAAATGGTCCAATAAACTCAAGTCCTCCAACATGGGCACTAGGCATAGCTTTGCTACCCTAGAAGCATTCGGAAACATAGATCCTGAAAAGGCATATAATACGTAGCAATGTGCATGTTGATTGACCTCCTCCCTAGGGTTATCATTGGTAAAGATAGGTGTACCCATTTGAATGCTCGACCTCATCACAGTCCTACTCCCCTTCAGTAGGGGAATGCAGCATAGGACTTTCCATAGATAATCCCTCTGAAGAACTGGATAGTGTACTCTGAAATTGATAGGCAGTGGAATGCCCATGAATTGCAACCCAGTAAAAAAAGTGAAGTCCTCAAGAGTGATCATGATCTTATCAATCAAGGGCAGATGAATGGTGTGAGTTGTGTCCATCTATCGCTCCATTAGTGCATGCACCATCGACAAATTGATCCTCGATGTCTCATTAGGAAGCAACCGCAAGATGGTCTAGATCCCTGTCCCCTCTAAATGGGCTATGATTCAGGATTGTAATGTACGACCCCACGCTCTAGTAGGACTGTTGGAGCTGTTTGCTACCCCCTTTCTGGAAGGAGATGATCCCCTGAGGAGAAAAAGAAAGAGACAATAAATATATGTGTATGTGTTATTTTACATGACTATAGCAGCTCAAGACAAGAAGATAATGGATCCTAATCTCAAGGGTTCAAAAAAATTTTCAAAGACAAAATACTATAAGACGATAAACCATCATAAACAATGAATTATTCACTCAGGTATGTACCCTAATTACCCAAGAATCTCTCTATAAGTTAATTTCAATTATTTTCTTATGCAGATTCTAAAATAAAGCTTAAGGCATGCAAACCAAGGCAAATAACCAAACTCATACATTAGAAGCAAAGGGTAAGTGTCCTAGAAATTATTTCAAAATATTTTAAAAGCTAACCTACTATTGTCAAACAAAAAGTAAATTCAGAGGCAACACCTAAAGCCTATAGTGACAAAATGAAAAAAATTAAAAATAAAGTAAAATAAAATTGAGAAGAACAGAAAGGACACCTACTATTCCCAAGGCAGCTCTTGCAAGATGATGGTACAAATTATAGACTGTCGGTATATCATCAGCTGGAGGGTAGTCGAATGGAATCATCTTTGTAGTTGCGTTCTGTAGCTGGGTTACCTGCATGAATCCCCATTGGGATCGCAACTGCTTTAGGGCATCCAGAGTCAGGAGGTCATCGTCGGGAAACTCCTTCTGAACATTGAAATGTCAATCATTGTGAAACTCAATCATGGTAATCGCTGGGAAAAACTAAGGTAGAGTAGGAGCTAAGTCTAAAGCGTAGAGAGAGAACGTTTAAAGTGAAAATGAGGAATAGTGCGAATGAGACGAGCCATCCTCAGATGGGCTTATATAGTGGCTTTGGGTTGTACAACCCTCTAAGGTTACACAAGTTTGGGCAGGCTGTACAGCCTTGTTGGGCCGAGTCAGCCTTTGTTAGGCCTGACAGACCAAGTTCCCTTTTCTTAGCTTGGTGAACCTAGCCTCCCTCTCAGCCCGTTAAGCCCAGCTTCTCCAACAATCCTAAGTATGCCTAAAATTATTAAAAATACCCTTGACTTCCTAAAAATTCCAATCACACCTAAAATTACCAAAATGCCCCTAACTCCTTAAAAAGCCTTATTATGCCTAATATTACCAAATGCCCTAACTCCCCAAAAAGCCCAATTACCCTTAAAATTACCAAAATGCCTATGATTCTCCAAAGAGCCTAATTATACTTAAAATTACTAAAATGCACTTCACTTCCAAAAAAGTCCCAAGGCACCCAAATTACTAGAATAGCCTTAACTACTCAAGGAACACTAAAGCAACTAATTTAATAAAATGCCCTCATTCAATTAAAACATTTTAGAGAACGCTTTAAGTTTTTTGATTCAAATCAAGCCACTAAAATGCTTTTCTATGAGAAAATTTACCCCTTCAAGGCCTCATCAATACTTCGAAAAGGAGATACCTCTTCCTAAAAATGACAAAATCAAAGGAACCATTTCCTACAGCATCTGGGCCCAAACCTATTACCTAAAGAGGAGAATAAACTTTCAAGATAACCAAAAGAGCTATGAAAATATGGATTCAGTTTTACTAATACCAGAAGAGCTTGAATCACCCAGGGGCCATCCTTGAGCCAAAATCATCAGTCAGAAAGATTGAAGTACCCATAGAGAAATGCAAGGTCACTAGTGACTGTGAAAGGCTAGTTATCTAATACAAACTGCTTGGTACCTACTAGAGAGTTGTCAGAACTACCTTAGTACCTGTTAGAAAGCTGTTGGATAGCTATTAAAACACTTAGTACTTATTAGAGGGCTATTAAAAAGATCAACCCAGTACTTGGCAAAGGGCTACTGGAAGGCAAAATTCAACCTTAGTACTTACTAAAGGTCTACCAAGAAGCTTAGTATTTACTATAGGGCTACTAAGGAGATTAACCCTAGTACTTGCTAGAAGGGCTACTATAAGGCAAACAAAATTCAACCTTGGTACTTACTACAAGGTTACTGAGAAGCTTAATACTTTTTATAAGGCTGCTAAGGAAATCAACCCATGGTACTTACCAGAGGGTTATTGGGAGGCAATGCTCAGCCTTAGTACTTGCTAAAGGGCTGCTAAGAAGTTTGTATCCTTTATTTAGTGTTCAAGTTTATAACTAATGTTTTTTGTGTCTTATCCAATAGTCATTTTTCCAAGCCCCACAAAGTAAGGGGCAAACTATAAGTATAAGATTTTAAGACTCAGGATGCAATGCCTAATAATGAAATCACTGAAATGAATCCTTATAATGTAAAAGAGAATTGCACAAATTAAAGGATTAAAGACCTTAGGAAACTTTAGAGAAGTCTGAAACTAAGCATAAGATCAAGTCTAAGACCAAGCCCAAGGACTAACCTATCCTAAGGTTATCAACCACACTTGATGGGTTGTACAACCCTCAATTCAAGGTTGTACAACCTACCCCAAATCCTAAAATAAGTAACATTCTAGAACTCGTCCCTCCTTTACACCCTAAGGTTATACAACCCTAGTAGTAGGATGTACAACCCATATGCAAACCTTAACTCTAATACATTCATCTCCTTCTCTATGATTGTAAACATAACTATTTTTAGCATTATGCATCCACACCCAACACTTATAAATACTCCCCCCCCCCCCCCCCCCCCCCTCCTCTACCCTCTCTATTTTGAAGAAAAAGAAGGAGGGTTGGAAATCTTAAGATTACTCAGTAGAAATCACTTTCTAAAGAACCTCAAAAAAAAAAAAACCAAACCCTAAGCTCACCTTACTCTCTTTAAGGTAGAATTAGGCCTTTATTTTCACATTTGTGCATTTCCCTAAGCATTTTGAAAGGATATTAAACTTGTTATATGCCTCTGAGGACAAAGATATCACTAGAACATATCTAAGACTCCCTTTCCTTTTCTTCTTCTCTCCCTTTCTTTCTCATTTTCTATTTTTAAAACCAAAAAAATGAGGGTTGTACAACCCTTATTCATATTTGTACAACTCAAATTCCTTGCAACACAATAATAATATCTTCTTCTTCTTCTTTCTCTCTGATTTATTGCTTATTGAGGTATCTTTTAGGATGTTTGGTGACTATAAGCTTTATTCACTTCAAAAATGAAATTTTATTAGTTTTCAAAATTACTTTCATCATTTTTTCTTCCTAAAATGCTTTTGTATCTTTTTGTTCCTTCGATCTTAAAGTTATGGCTTTTTCTTTTGTTTTGACACTTTAAGGCAATGAGCAAATGAGGAACTTGAGATTCCTTTGGCCTCGGTAGTCCTCTTTGTGTAAGAGTTCATATGTAGTCATGTGTATAGTATTTTTGACTTTTTGATTCCTTAGCCTGATGTGGGCATTCTAATTTATGTAATGTTAGGTTTTGCCCTAAATGTTCTAACTCTTTATGAGAAAGATGAGGGAGGGTTTAATAACCCTAAGACTTTATCTAGGTGAATATTTGCCTCAAAGCTATCTAATGCCATCCAAATGCTTAGCATTAAGTGTGTATGTCCATTATTTTTCTTTTATCCATGATTCATGCATCTGTACATGTGTATTGCAACTTAAATGTTTTGCTTTGCGATGGTAAATTGTGATGACCATGGACTTAGTCACATGTTAGGTACCTTAACCATAGATTCCTTTTTTGATGATTTATTGCCCACCATGAGTTTAATATCCTCTAAAATCCTTAGTTAATATATAATGATTAAGAGGAAAAGACCTAGTTTTACCTTGGAATGAGTTGGGATAAGTTAAGGTTTAGAGTTTCTATGTTAAGAGGTGTTTGAGAATGAATTTTGGAAGAGCAACTTTAAGGTTATCTAAGCACCCTTTCCCTTTTCAAATGATGGGGTATTTATAGGTGACAGATGCGTGCACAAGGCATGAAATGGTTATGGTTGCATTATGGATGTATCCAATCATAGAAAGAGAGATGGATCTCCTTGAATTAGGGTTTGTACGTAAGCTGTACAACCAAAAATGAGTTGTATATCCATCTGTTAAGACTGTACAACCCTAGAGTTTATAGGGAGAACAATTCCAAAATATTATGAGGTTTAGAATTCAAAAGAGGATTGTACAACCCTATATGTGTGTTGTACAACCCTAATGGGCTAGGCTAGCAGCTTAAGTTATTAGTCTTGGGCTTAGTGCTAAGCTTTGGTCTAAGGCTTAGTTTTAGGTTTCTCTATGATTTTCTAAGTCCTTTAATCTTTCCTTTGGCAATTCCCCTTGTATGTTGGGGATATGTTTAATAATTTTCATTTTTGGGCTCCATATTCAAAGATCTAGAATCTGGTGCTTATTGTTTGCCCCCTGATTTATGAGGCTTGGAAAATAACATTTGAGAAATGACTATTTGATCAAGTCTCAATAAAGTAAAGTAATGAATGTAAATATTAATAAGGATACCAAAGGATACTAGTCTTTAGTAACTCTTCAAACAGGTATTAAAGTTTTTTTTTGATAAGTTTCTAGCAGGTACCAGCTGTTTTGTATCTCTTCAGTAGCTTTCTAGCAAGTACTAAAGTTCTTATGACAATTCTCTTATAAGTACCAAGTGTTTTATATGTTTTCAACAGCTTTCTAGCAGGTGCTGAAATCATTTTGACAACTTTCTAGCAGGTATTGGGTATTTTGTATGTTCTTAGCAGCTTTTCAGCATATACTAAAATTGTTATGGTAGCTTTCTAGTAGATACTATATGCTTTTGTATGTTTTTAGTAGCTTTCTAGAAGGTATTGCATTATTTTGGCAGCTTTCTAGCAAGTACCAGGTATTTTGTATGTAGCAATTGGCTTTTTCAATTGTATTTGAATCTCCTTTTAGTAGATGTTTTAGTCCTTTTGACTAATAATTTTGGCTTAGGGATACCCCTGGGTGGTTCCTGTGCCATGTAGGCCTTTCTGGCACTTATAAAACTAAATTGATATCTTTGCATCTCTTTTAAATGTCCTGAAGGTTTGTTCTTATTTTTTTAGTAAATGACCTAAGCCTAAACATTATGAGAAGGGTTTCCTCGGGTTTTAATATTTTTTAGAAGAATTTTTTTCTTGAAAAATATTTTTAAGGCCTTAGAGGTGATCAAGCTCGACATTAAAGGACATTCTGGTAACTTAATTCAAATAAAAAAGCTTGGAGTGCTCTCTAGGTGCTTTGGAAGCAATGAGGGTATTATGGTAATTTTTCCAATATCTTAGCTTTTGGGAATGTCTGAGGGTAGTTTGGCACCTTAATTGACCATTTAGAGGGTAATTTTATTTTCTTTAGATTCCAATACGAACAAAGATACTTCGTAATTTGCTTGGCAATGAATTGTCAATTCAGGCCTTTTAGAGGGCCGAGGATTATTTTAGTAAACTAGCTGCTTTAGGCTCGTTTAGGAAGCTAGGAGTATTATGGTGATTTGGCTGCTCTAGGGTCATTTGGGAAACTAAAGTTATTTTGGTATTTTACTGCTTTTGGATCGTTTCAGAAGCTAAGGGTATTTTGGTAGTTTGCTTACTATGGGTTCATTTAGGAAGCTAGAGGTATTTTGATAATTTGCTATTATAAGGTCATTTAGGAAGCTAGGGTATTTTAATAATTTGACAACTCTAGGGTCATTTAGAAAGTTAGGGGTATTTTGGTAATTTGGCTGCTCTTGGGTTGTTTAGGAAGCTAGGGTATTTTAATAATTTGGTTGCTCTAAGTTATATGGGAAGCTAGGAGTATTTTAGTAATTTAGTTACTCTAAGTTTGTTTAGGAAGCTAGGGGTATTGTGTTTGATAGGCTAGAAGGAATTGGGTTAGGAGGGTTAAAGGGTACCCGGCTCACAAGGCCCATCTCGCCCGATTTGCCCTATGGGGTCTGTACAGCCTTGGAGTGGTTGTACAGACTTGGTCCACTATATAAAGCTTATTGAAAGCGACCTTCTCGTTTGTGTTATTCCTCTTCTCTCTCTTCCTTTTCTCTTTTAAAGCTTTGGACTTAGCTTTTAGGTTTGACTTTACTTTTTGAGAGTTTATTATGGCCGAGTACCATGACGAAAAGATGTTTGATGTTTAGGAAGAGTTCCCTAATGAAGACATTGCGACCCTATATTTCTTGGAGTAGTTGTGATCCTAATAGGAGTTTATGCAGGTGAGCTCACGAAAGGGCGTGATAGTGAGATAATTATGCCTGACTTCCCTTTGGTTGGCAATACACTAATGGTCTACAACCTATACCGCCACCTTGTAGGAGTTGCCTTGGGAGTGGTAGGCATTCTCTTCCTTTTTTTATGTTATTTTATTTTTATTTTCTGTCTATCTTCTCATTGTAGATTTTAGGTGCCACTCCAAAATTCCTTTTTGCCTTTATTTTTAGTGAAATTTTATTCTTTCTTTGTCAGTCTGGTTAGTTGTCTTGATTTGCATGCATTCAGGCTTCATTTTGTGACCTGCACAAGGAACGATTAAAAATTAATTAATAGAATAACCTATGAATGATTCTGGTTTCGATGCTTTGTGGGTGTTGATTAAAATAATGTATATTTTTAAAAATTATCTTCATAATTTCCTCGAGAATTACAATTAAACCATAATGACTAGGACTTGTTGTTTCCTTACCTTTGAAGTTAGACCCCTCTGATTCTTTCATTCTTTGACCTTGATAATTGTGTAGAAAACATATACATATATGTGTTTTCTGTTATTCATTCCTCTTTTTATTTCATTTTATTTTCTTACAAGGGATTGTCACCTTCTAAAAAGGAGGTTGGGCTATGAGAGTGGGATCAGATATTGCACCCTTGGGTCTTAACCCCCTTGGGTCTTAACCCCCTTGAAGGGGGCGAGGATTTAAACCTTCCTAAGACTGTTACTAGATGAGACGTCAAAGGTCAATTTAGCAATGACACACGCATTACTATAACGGTGGATGGATACGACTCACAGCTTCCATCTACTTGTGATAGGTGAGGTGACAATCACATCTGGGGATTTCACTTTCTTGACGAAGCTGCGATTTGTAGGTATTCCTTTGCCTACGAATTTCGATGTCTATGAATCGGTGCTTCTGAGGGACTACTTGCTAAAAATCTTTATATGTGTTCTCCTACTCAAAGGAAGCAAGACTATGATAAGGTCAAGCATTCGGGTTGATGCACCTAAGGTTATCGATGATAGCCCTAATGAGGTGATTGACCAGCACGCATGTTGTTTTCTATTATATGCCCTATCGAGGGTCTTATTCTTGAATGCCTTTAACATTGCCAAGCTTTACTTAGTGTCAGTGTTGGAGCACCTGAGCCTACTTTATTATTTCAATTGAGGGTCCTGTAACACTGGCTTTCCTTTATTGATATCTTGACCAGTGTTCCCAAGGAAATGGGAATGTGTACGGTGCTTAGAGGATTATGATTGTAAAGATCTTTTAATTCCCCTTTTATGCTTTCATCATGTTTTATTGCTTTGAGACATATGCCATTTTTGTTAATAGGCATGGGGCATCAAGTTAGGCTTGCTGAAGGGGCTTGACCTCGAGGATGACGTGAAGGGAGGTTACCCCCATTTCTCACGGTGGAGTATTACAACCTATGAGGATTTCTTTGTAGTCAATAGGCGCACTTGCCTGAATGCAATCACTTTTGATCAGGTACTTTCCCATGCATAGATAAAATTATGAGAGTTATGATTAATTATTTTTCTTTATTAATTGGTCTTCCACTTATAGTGAATTTCCATCTTTATTGCAACTGCATCTCTACTAAAAGGGTCCCATAGAGATATGGCCACTAGAGGTGGCAGAGGTAGAAGCCATCTCGTACGGTCGTCGTCTAATGGTGGGACCCTCTATTTGAGAGTGGCTTCGTGGGGCATGGAGCTTGTAGTAGTAGGCGACTTGGTGTCCATGCTAGATAGTCTGGTGGAGTCCTGTACGACTTCACTAGCTGGCTCCTTGATGTCACTGTGGATCAATCAATCTGTCTGTACCTTTGAGCTGACTGAGACCACTCATGTGAGTATTCTCTTCTTTATTTTCTTATGTCTAGACTACAATGTAAGCTTTATTGCTTAAAGTGTTTTTTTTTTGTTTTACCTTTGTATAGATTCCTCATAACCAAGCTGAAGTTGTGGTCGATTTGATTACCATCCTGAAGAGGGTTGTGATGCAACAAACACGCTCTATGTAAGTTAGTAAGAGCAATCAAGATATTGCATGCATGTTTATGATTTGTGTCTTGTGTGTTTTGTGTCTTACTTATCCCAACCCTTATGTTCTTTATAGGAGATGATCCAATGACCAAACTACGAGATAAGAGAGAAGGATCAACGTCTAGCAGAGGCAAAGGCAGAGATTGAGACCTTAGCTAGAGCAACGACGGAGCACGGGTATGTGGCAACGGACGGAGAGGCAATTTCGAGGCTACTCCTTCTAGAGGTGGATATAGCTAAGCCTTGGAGATTCCTTTCCTTTCTTAGCAACTTAGGATATTTTTCAGCCTATTTTCTTTATTTTGGTACAATATATTTAGATGATATTTTGCACAGTTGTCCTGTTTATTGGGCAATTTGAAAACCTCAATTTTGGATGCTTGCTTAGGACTTCCTAGGATAAATTAAGGTGATATTGCCTTCTTTTTTGTTAAAATTTGATACTTTGATTCCTCAATGCATAAATGTGATTTTAACCTCTGATTATGCCTTTAATGTGTGTCACCATTTTTTTACATGTGTGCTTTCCAAAATAGATACAGATGTCATTTAAGCCCTAAGTACAAAGAAGTGGCCGCCTTATCCTTCTCAAAAACTAAGGACTGTACAACCTAAGATTATGTATATATAGGCCTCTTGAATAGTTATACAAACCTAGTCAGGTGTTGGACAACCCAAGATTAGGTATGTGCAACCCAATTGGATGATTATGCAAATCTAGTTAGGTGTTATACATATCTGTCAGCCCTGTCTTCTTTTATATAAATACCCACTATGAATTTTGCTCTTTACATCGCTTTTTCTTCCCTCCAAACCATGTCCAAAGCCTTCCTAAGGTCTCTCTCACCCCCAGATCTGGTATGATTTACCATGGGTGGGTCTTTCAGCTGTTCACTACCTCTTCTCTATTTATCTTTATATGCACTTCCTATTTACAACTTATGATTTATGGGATTCCACCATCCATACCTTTTACTTCAGGGATGCGAAAGAGTTTAGTGTTATTGTTGATTATCGAATTATAGCAACATACTAGATTGTACTGCCTCAGCTGGATTACCTACATGTTCGAAAGATGGTAGAGTTATTTGACATGTAGATGAAGAGCTCCATCGGTACACTTTAGGTAAGGAGAAAATCCCTTTGGCTCCTCTTATCACTCTCTTACCCTCTAGAGGCCATGCTTAGGCGGCTCAGTCTTGTATTGCAGTAGCCATTTTGATGGGCGAGTATTTGTTGTAGAGAAAGGATGGAGAGATAGATCTATAAATTTTACCACTTTATAAGGAGTTGAATCAGAGAGGACCCCTATATTGACGATCTTAGGCGAGAGCATATGGGACTCGACAAATTAACTCTTAGTGTTAATGTGTAACCATCAAATTTTGGGTCTCAAGATGCAAGCCTAATGATGAAAGTCACTGAAATTCATTCCCCAAAATGCAAAGGGAATTGTCAAAGGAAGAGATGAAAGGCCCTAGAAACCTTAGAACTGCTAAAGACTAAGCCCAAAAACCAAGCTCAAAGACCCAACCTAAGCTTAGTTTAGGGCATTTAGCCAAGTTTAATGGGTTGTATAGCCTACTAAATAGGGTTGTACAACCCTTAATACAAGGTTGTACATATTTCCTAAAACCTAACTCACAAAAACTTCGAGAACTAATCCCCCTCTTTAACCATAAAGATGTACAACTTTGACACAAGGATGAAAAGCCCAATATTGGCTATACAACCCATATGCAAACCCTAATTCTAGAAGATTCACTATCTTCTTTGTGATTGGATACATCAACAGTACATCCAAGCCTATCCTTGACACAATGTACTCATTCCATACTTATAAATATCCCCTTATGTAAAGAGAGAGGAGAGACTTAGACAACCCTAAAGTCACTCTGCATAAATTATCCCTCAAACATAGAAAACCTAAACCCTAACCCAACTCCATTCTCTCCAAGGTAGAACTAGGCCTTTATCTTTACATTTTTTTTCATTTCCATAGCATTTTTGGGAGGATATTATATTTATTATTATGCTTATGAGGGCAAGGATATGACTAAGATACATCCATAATCTTTTTTCCCCTTTCTATTTTCTTCATTTATTTTCGATTTCCTATTTTCATAACACAAAAAATGAGGGTTGTACAGCCTTATTGGTAGGCTATATAACCCTCTTTCTAGGTTGTGCAACCCTTATTCATGGATGTACAACCTATGTTCCCTGTAACATAACAAAAAACCTTTTTCCTCTTTCTTTCAAATTTCTTACTTTTATAAGTATCTTTTAGGATATTTGGTGACTATAATGACCAAATAGGGTGGCATAGGACCCTAATTCACCCTAAAAATGAAGTCTTATTTATTCTTTAAATGATTTTTATTGCTTTTCTATCTAAATGGTTTTATTTTCTTCCTTTTCCTTTGTGTTCATATCATATTCTGGTCTTGTTCTAGACACTAAGAGGTAATGATCGAGTGAGGGGCTTGAGGTTCCCTTGACCTTAAAAGCCTTCTTAAGGTTGGAGTTCATGTTTTAGTTATGTGAATAGTATTTTTGATTCTTTGATTTCTTAGTTTGACGTGCCATGTTAGGTTATGCTATAAATTTTTCATCTCTTTATGAGCAAGATGAGGGAGGGTTTAATAAACCTGGGACCTCATTTAGGTGAATCTTTGCCTCAAAGCTATATAATGCCCTTCAAATGCTTAACATTGTGTGTGTATGTTCATTCCCTTTCTTTTATCCATAATTCATGCATATGTATATGTGTATTGCAAAGTTGTATATCCTGGTTTGTGATGCTAAAATGTGATAGGGACTTAGTCATATGTTAGGTACCTTGACTATGGAGTTATGGTATGGTGACCACCATATATCTTGTTTGCTTTTCTTTACTTTATGTTCTCTTTACTTGTTTATTTTTAGTTTGACCCATTACTAACTTACTTCTTCTTTTGAGTATAGGTGGTTACTTAGGATTGGACCATAAACTTGGTCTTAACCACTTTTCCGTATGGATTATGTGATTATGCATGGTTAAATTTTATGTGGATGCATGACAAAGCATATAAAAACCCTATGCCATGTCATATGACCCCTCCTCCCTATTATGAATGTTTATGTGTGTGGATGGATGATAATGCATGTGTAGACCCTATACCATGATACATGATCCCTTTCCCCTTTTGAGGTGATGACTTGGTTTATTAAATTAGATTGCTTATAGATGTATGTTTAATGGCAATAATTGGACTAATCAATAACCTGGTAAGATGCTAAAAGTACACCAAAGATGTCCGAAGGTCGAATCCCAATATCTGGGCTATTTAGGGTTGCCTAATTTCTTCCCTAAGTCATACCCAATTTTCAAACTTGATCTCTGATGGGTGAAGACAAAATCAGCCTTCTAATTGACTTAGATTAGGTATAGATTTCACCTTTCCTAGATTTTTGTCTTGACCAAAGTAGGGTGGTGAGTCCATATTTCATTAGGATGGTACTAATGTACTATCCCACTTTTGGTCTCCTGATGACCACCATTTTGGAACTAAGGGCTTTGAAATTACACAAGAACTAGAAGGATCCCTTGATGGTCCAATTATGTGCCACACCTTGGGGTTACTACCAATGTAAAGACCCTCATCCTCTTGATTCCCCATTGGTTGATAAAAAATGGAGTCGCAAGTAAGATTCCACTAGTTCGAGCAAAACCCATGGCACTCACACAATGATTCATTTACGGGGAGCCCACTGTTGCTTCAAGTAAGAGTTCCTCTTATAGTATCATTTGTTGTGGTTTTTACTTAGCCCTTTTTTTTTCTTATTATTATTTTTTTACTGCCCTAATTTTTATCTGGACCTCCTTTACGGGTTTTTAATCTAGCGGGTTGCTCATTTTTTCTTAGGTAACCCTTTCAGGTTTTCGACCTAGCGAGCATGTTTGATTTTTCTTTATTTTTTTTCCTCTTTCTTTCTTTCTTTTTTTTTTTCTTTTCTCTCTTTTCTTTTTTTAGATATGGCTACAAGAGAGGTTGAGACTATTGATTGTCCCAACCATGAATGTGAAGCTCTACTACCTACAGCATCATTCGAATCATTACCTGATGAGGCCCGTTGTTACCATTGCCAAGTGGATGTCCCACATCGCTGCCATTGACATCCATTAGAGCTACCCATGGTGGAATCTGTCTCGTGTTTCCTTGAGGACTTATAGGGATCGTGTCATCTTTCCTACCTTGACCTTAGGCACGTTTTGTGATCCAGCTCGCCTGTGTCGCCAATTCAGTGCTTCTTAGCTCAAGGTACAATTCCTCCCTTCATTTGTAAAGGGCCCCTTATCCAAATGCTTCTTGGATAGAGTTGAGGCTACATGGACTAGCCACCATATCTATGGTTTCTATACCAGTCGAGACTCTCAACTTGGAGATGATGCATATTACATGGCATGGTTGTGTGACCTTTAGAGCTATAAGCATCACATTAGCAAATAGTAGACAATGATCTTTCACAAAAAAGATTGTTTTATATTTACTTCTAGTTTAAAAGCTTGTATGACTAATTCACTTTAATTATAAAAATGTACTTCTATATGATGTTATGCTTAATACAAATCATTTACATTTTGCACATTACACGTTAATTGAGTGCATAATTTCTACTTTTAATATTGGAACATTAGATCATCCAATTGTCCTACTCAGTGCATCTGTCTTGCTGATCATTTATTCATTCATCCTTGTCTTCTCCATTATCGCCTAGTTATACTGTCAATGGTCCCCAAGTGGTTGGTCACACTTTTTCGATTTTTACTCACATTTATTATTTTTTATGTTTTAACTTTTGCCTAAGCTGCCCTTTCAATTTTTTGACTTAATGAGCTTACATATTTTCCTTTTTTCTTTTTCTTTTTATTTATTTATTTTATGCCCTAACTTTTGCGTAAGTCGCCCTTTCGAGTTTTCAACTTAGCGGACTAATTTCATTTTTCACATACCTCACACGACATACTTATTTAACCGATCTAAGTTCACTGGCTTGGTGAATTCATTCCCATCCATATTTGTTAAACTCATTATGCCACCTAAGTATATCTATTTAACCACAAAGGATCTTTCCCAATTTGTCTAAAACTTTCTTTGGGGATCCTGAGTCTATGGTCGGATTGCCTTCAGCACCAGATCCCCAACCTTTAACATGCTTGACTTGATTTTCTTATTAAATGTGTAGGCCATCCTAGCATAATATAATTGGATGTGGTAAAGGGACTTCAACCTCTTTTCATCCAATAAAGCTAGTTGTTCTAACCTACTCATCATCCACTGGTACTCAGAATGCCAGATTCAACCAATTCCAATGAGGACTTCACTTCTAGCTCAATTGGTAATACTGCCTCCGTCCCATATACCAAGGTGTACGACATCATCCCAGTTGATGTCCTTGTTGTAGTTCGATAATCCCATAGGGAAAATGGTAACTTCTTAGACCAGTTTTTATACATTTTTACCATCTTGACAAGGATATTTTTAACATTCTTATTTGCCTCTTCCACTGCTCCATTGGCCTGTGGCTTATAAGTTGATGACTTATGATTGGCTATGAGGGCAAATGCTTCATTAGCATGTGTCCATTTCTTATTTACGGCCCTGTCAAAGTATACTCTCCATTCTTGAGGCTCAATCGCCCCTAGTCCTTCATCTTGGAAATGAGGCAATTTATATTTTCTTTATTTAAAAGGTTGTTGTGCTAAATATTTTGAGATTGTTTGCCCTTTGATTGCCTTTTTGGTCGCATATTTGATGTCAAACTCCATCAACAAGATCAACCATTTTGCCAAACTTCTTATCAAGGATGGGTATTCATATAAGTACTTAATTAAATCAAGCTTTAAAAGCACTTCGATGGAGTATGACTGAAAAAAATAATACCTTAATTTCTTTATCACCTAAACTAACGCTAGACAAGTCTCCTTCACATGGTTATACTTCACTTCAGAGGATAGTAACTTTTTGCTAAGATAGTACACTACATGTTCATTCCTGATTTTGTCTTTTTGAGCAAACATTGTATCAACATAGTTGTCTTCTACTATCAAATACAAGATTAGTGATTTTTTGGACTTTGATGGCTTTAATACTAATGGGTTAGTCTGATATTCTTTGAATCTTTTAAAGGCCTTTTGACAGTGTTCATTCCACTACGATGGTTGGTCCTTCCTTAACAGCTTGAAGATTGGCTCATAAATGGAAGTTAGTCTTGCTATGAACTGGCTAATGTACTGTAAGCAACCCAGAAAACCTCGAACCACTTTCTTTGTTTTAGGTATAGGTGTATCCTGAATTGCCTTTACCTAGTCTAGGTCCACTTCGATTCCCTTTTCACTGACCACGTGTCCTAATAGCTTACCAGAGGTGGCCCCAAACACAGTTCTTTTAATTCAATCACAAATTATACTCATCGACTCTCTTCAGAAATATTTTTAAGCTTCAAAGTATCCTTCCTTTGTTTCGACTTCACCATCATGTTATCTACATATACTTGCACCTTTTTATGGATCAAGTCATATAACAAGATACTTGTCATTCACTAGTATGTTGCCCCTGCATTCTTTAACCTGAACGACATTACCTTATAATAATACGCCTACCACTTTATGATAAAAGTAATTTTCACCTTATCTATGATAGCCATGAGAATTTGGTTATACCTAGAAAATCCATCCATAAAGGAATACATAACACAAGTTGCGACACTGTCAATAAGCACGCCTATGTGTGGTAAAGGAAAATCATCCTTTTACTTCATTAGTCAAAACCAATGTCAATGTTTTGCTAAGGATATGCCTTTTTCCCATTCTTTGTACCAAAAATAGCCTTAATAACTCCCTCAAAACTTTATTTTATCTGATAATCCCCCTGCTCAATCTTGAGAAAGTTTGCCCATAGTGTTGTACCATCTGCCATGGTAAGCACAGTCTTCGTCACAAAGCTTTATATTTCCTCACCACTTACTTCTTTAAGGAGTTCACAATCACACTCTTAATGTCCTCCAATTTTATTCTTATGTAAACAGCCTCAGTGAACTTACATGGCCCAATATACTCCCACTCTAGATCCATAGAGTATGCATATTGCTTTATTGAGTTAGACCCCTTCTTAGCATGATCTTCCTTAATAGCCCAGGAATTTTGATCTAGTGCATACTGCTTCCTCTGTTCATCAGTGATCTTTATCTTATCATCCCAGAGCTATATAGATTGAGGCTTGTACAAAACTGTAGGCTGACCTGATTCTTGATTATTCTTTGTCCCTGTAATTTATTCTCCTTTCTTCTTTCTCTTCTTCTTCCCATCCTCCCCTTTTGATGAGTCCTAATAATTTTGATATCCCAGTTCACCAACATCTAATTGAAAAAGGCCTTCTAGAGTTCATTTATACCTTTTCCCTATGACTCATCATTTTTGGTTGCCTCTTGCTTAACCTTTTTAATGACCTTCATTTCTTTTACAAAGAAATTTGATAACAATTCACATAAGGCTCTTACTTCTAGCTTTAAATTTTTACCATGATACCCTAGTCCTTTCCTTGTAGTCTAAGTGGAGATTTCTGAAAACTCTAATATGCCAATAGAATTCTTCCCTAACGACTATTCTAGGAGAAAGTTCATGTTCTTCATAATTCCCATCAACTTAGGGTTAACCTATTTATCGATCACCCTAGCAACCTAAAACCCTCAGAGATGCGAAATAACCATACTTCAAGCTGATACAATCTCTCATAAATGGTCACAATCTCTCCTTATAAGAAATCTTAACTTTTTAGTGAACAATGGAAGGCACACCATCCAATGGGTGATACCATGACCTTCCTAGTAATAACAAAAAAGTGATTAAAATGTCCAAGACTATGAATTACCGTTGCCTCCACTATGCTCGTCTTTACCAAGGTTTTGAACACTCTCAAAGTTGGCCTCCTACTATCTTCATAAGCTTAAATGACACTGTCAGAAGCTTCCAAATCTTTCTCAGACAAACCAAACTTGAATAGTAACTTCAATGGGTAGATGTTAATTTAGATCGAACATCAACTATCACATATAGTATGTATCTTCCCTTGACCTCGAATCAGATAAGTAGGGCTAAGTTGTGATCCCTTCCTTCTGAAGGCAAATCCTCATATGAGAAAATGATTTTAAGTTTATAGGCCACCAATGTGATGGTGTCCATTGGAGCAACTTTTTTTTAGATAATTAGACTTTATAAAGCCTCAACCATAGCCTTCTTAAGTTCCTGAGAGGTGCTAAACAACTCCCGGACACTAATTTAGGCTAGAATATTTTTCAACTATTTGATAATAGGATTGTCATCTTCCTTCTCCTTCATAATGAGTTCATTTTTCTTCTTCTCAACCTTTATTTCCTTGGGAGCTTATTTATCAAGTAGTATTTCTCACTATGTATCACATGGCTCACCTACTTCATTTTTTTCTCTTCATCACTCTCCTCTAATAGTTGGATCATCCTTTTTCTTTTCTCTTCCTTTGTTTCTTCATTTTAACTTTCCCAGGGATTAATATTATAAACAACTATGGTCTCCCTTATGACCTTCTCGATAGCAGTAATAATAACTTCCTCGAGAATTCCAAAATCTATCATGAATGTCCCATGATTTGGGGAGGAACATTATGATAGTTTGGAAGAGGGTTCCCTTAATGTAGGCCTTTCATAATTTGGTGGGACGATCGTCTTGTTATCAATGAAATCTTAAATCTCATGTCTCAATCTATAGCAATTATCAGTGTTGTTACCTGCTTCTTCATGAAAAATATAGTAAGTATTGGTATCATACCCCCTTAGGCAATGGATTAGAAGGTGGTCTCGATTCCAGAGGCTTCAACCTCCTTTTCTTTTATAATCTCTCAAATGCCTTGGACAGAGGCATCCCTAAATTAATGAACTATTTTGGTGATCCTACTGCATTTACATAAGCCATCTTGTTCCTTTTGGCCTAAGACTGAGATGAAACACTTCTTCCTCCCTTATACTATCTTTTCAACTCTTATTCTAACTTTTTAGCTTGTAAACCTACTACTTGAAATCTTCAAGGTTTTTAACCAATAGTTCCCAAATTCTGGTGCTAATACCAGGGAGAGTCTCTTTTACAATTGTCCTGACTTACTCTCTCTCCATAGGTCTTATGGTCACCTTTGAAGCCATCTTATTCCATCTCTCGATATAGTTGTTGAAGCTCTCACTAGTTTTTTACTTCAAAGATTCCAAATCTTACAATATGACCACTAGATCTAAATTACAAGCATAATGCCTCTCAAAATCTTCTATCAACTCCTTCCAGTCTTTTCTAACAATTTTTGGCAAGTTAAAGTACCAAGTTTTCGCTGACCCTTCCAATGACAACTCAAAAAGCTCTAACATGGTATGTATTTAAACCTTGGATGTGTTCATGATTAGCATATACGAATGAATATGGTTTTTAGCATTTTGAATCCTTGTGAATTTGGGAAGCTTAGGCAAACAAAAGTTAGTGGATAGTTTCTGAGGTTTACGGGCCAATAATTTCTTAATGTCTGTTCCCTTCTCCAAACCTTTAGCACATAGGGCCTTCTATATTTTCTCTAATTGTTTGGCAAAGTTATCAAATTGAGCGCTCTCCTTCTAACTCTCTATAGGTTTAACTAAAGAAGTAGTAGTGCTCCCCACTTCTCTGTCAAGCTTGTTCTCATGGTACTACTTCATCCCAAATAAATTATCATCAATCACAATAAGTTGGGGTGCCTCAATATCTGTTTTCCCTTTATTAGTTCTATCAGTAGTCAAGAATCTCATTGACATGCTTGTTTACTTCCTCAACAATTTTCTCTTCCATCTTTTGATGAAAGTCTGCCATCATCTTTTTCAAGACCTCTGATGGTATGGTTGGCTCCATGATCAAGTCGATTTTCTAGCTCGAACTCGAAGTCTTACTCTTTCTAGCTAGTCAATTGCCCCTTTTTTCCATGATGGTTTGGATAGAGCTATGATGGTTGTAAGATAAGGGTTATTAATATGATGCATAAATAGGTAATCGATGCATGTATGCATATTATACATAAATTATTTCGTAAAAGATCCTTCCAACCTTATTTCTCCCAAACATGAGATCTAATGGCTCTTTCCTAAGTGGTGGTCTAATTCTTATACCATCATGGGGCAAAAAATGTACAGGGTCACCTCAGACTGGGAAGAGTTAAGCCTCAAAAGAACATATACATAAAAGCATTAAAAGGAAGAACTTCTTACATTACTTAAAGGAATATGTACAAGCAAGGAAAGAAATCCCTTTAAGGAGAAGGGGATGTGATTTAAAAAATTTGTATGACAGGGAAGGGGAATACATAAGCATTTAAATATTGGGGATAATTATATCAAAAGGGGTGGGTAACATTTTTGCTTACATGAGGGATACCTAACCATGTTCTTCGAGGACTTTCGCCCTTTTTTAAAGAAGAAATGCAAACAAGAGAGGTACCCTATTCTAAAGTGTTATTGGCCCTTATATGCACTTAATGATCGAGAAGGTTGTTGTAGTTGATGGCTCTCATAAGCTTAGGGGGCGATTGTCATAATCCATTATTTGAAATACCCAAAGGTACTAGACTCATGAATGATGAATCCTCCTTACAATCTCCTAAGCCCGAATGAAGCTTAAGTCTTAAGTTTGAAAAACCATCGGTTTGTCTAAGGGTAAACTAGTGCTCATGATGAAGTGTGAAGGCTACGTGAATATAGTAGACTTACTTAACAATGAGTTTAAAATATTAAAAGTTAACCATAGATTGAGTGTGAAGTCAATTTTGAGTCCCCAGTAGACTTACCATTGTGAGCGTTTTAGGTTACTTCGCTTGAATAAGTGAAATATTGCTTGTAACTTCATCCTTTTATTGATCAATAAGGGATTAAGAGGACAAACATTTTTACATTAGTAATGACCCCAAGATATGGCATGGGTTTGAATCAATGGGATCCTTTTGGCCTTGCATGATTTTAAAGCCTTTAGTCCAAAATGATGGTCATCGAGGTACCAAACTGGAGACAATACTTTGGTACTATCCCCAAGAAATATGGAGTCACCACCTAACTTTGGTCGGGACAAGAATCTAGGGAAGGAAAAAATCTAAACCTAATCTAAGTCAATTAGAAGGCTTATTTTGTCTTTACCTCATCAGAGATTGAGTTTGAAAATTAGGTACAACTTGAGCAAAAGGTTAAACACCCATAAACCACTTGGATATTAGGATTCGACCTTTGAGCATCTTTGGTTCACTTTTAATATTTTAACCAAGTTATTGATTAGTTTGATTAATGTCCCTAGGCATGCATCTAATTGTAATCCACTTAAACAAATCAAGTCATCAACTCAAAAGGGGTAGGAGGTCATGCAACGTGGCATAGGGGTCATCATGCATATACATTCATTCATTCATCACAATCATTCATAGTCATGTAAGATGATGATCAAGACCAAATTCATGGTATAATATAAAAAAGAACACCTACACACAAAGAAGAAGAATAAGTTAGTAAACGAAATAAACAAAAGACAAACTAAATAAACTCAAAGCACAAGGATTAAATATAGTACATATTACCATCTCTCTCATGCAAAAGGTGCCTAGAGATGCATCTAAGTTAATAATATCAAATTCCCACATTACACATAAAACATTAAACATTTAAACATAAGTATGTGTATATCATGAAGAGTAAAAAAACCATAAACATGCAATGCAAAGCACAATGAAGGATCTTCAATAGCCTTAAACTAAATATCATGAAAGGATCTTAGGATTGACAAATCCTCCCCTTATGTAGGTCACAAAGAGTTAGGCATCAATTTGCATGGTTAACTATGGTAGGGGTTATTATACAACCCAAAGAAAATGAAGAAATGTAAGGCCAAGGCACTAGCTATGTATTCCAAGCATAAACACAATCACAAAAGGGATTCTCAAGGCCATTAAAACCTTAAGTTTCTCACTTGGTCACTATCCTAAATAATCAAAACAAAAAAAAACCACTATTAAACCAAAAGCAAAATAACATGGAGCATTACATTAAAAAAAAAAAAAAGGTTGTAAAAGCACTTAAAACTACACCAAAGTCCTCTTTTGAGATGAATGGGATTCCTAGGATGTTATTACTCATCCCATTTTGTTATTACAACATTGAAATGCCTAAAAAAAGACTTTGGAATAGGAGAAATTTGAAGGGAGAAGAAAATAAACTTTGTAACACTCTCTATCAGGTAAATTAGGCTATACAACCTATAATCAAGGTTGTATAGCCCTTATTTTTTGGGTTTTAAAAATAGGAGAGGAAAATAAGGGGAAGAAGAGGATGGGGGATAATGGAATTCTAGATTCTTTTTTTTATGATTTGTTACCCTCAGAGGCACACTATGAGTTTAATATCCTCTAAAATACTTAGGGAATGCATAATGATTAAAAGGAAAAGGCCTAGTTCTACCTTGGAAAGAGTTAGGTTTTAGAGTTTTTATGTTAAGGGGTGTTTAAGAGTGAATTTTTGGCAGAGTAATTTTAAGGTTATCCAAGCCCCCTTTCCCTTCTTCAAATGAGGGGTATTTATAGGTGATGGGTGGGTGCATAGGGCAAGAAATGGTTTTGGTTGCACCATGGACATATCCAATCATAGAGAGAGGGATGGATCTCTTCAAATTATGGTTTGTATGTAGGTTGTGTAGCCAAATGAGTTGAACATCCATTTGTTAGGGTTATAAAGCCTTAAGGTTTAAAAGGGGACTGATTTTAGAAGATTCTAAGGTTAGGGTTCAAGAGAGGGTTGTACAACCCTATATATGGGCTATATAGCCCTGGTAGGCTAGGATGGCAGCTTGAGCTATTGGTCTTGGGCTTGGTACTGGGCTTTTAGTATTAGGCTTAGTTTTAGGTTTCTCTATGGTTCCTTAAAGCCTTTATTTTGTTATTTGGCAATTTTCCTTGCATTTTAGGGTTGTGTTCAGTGATTTTCATCATCAGGCTCTACATCCAGAGGTTTAGAATCTAATGCTTATAATAGGGTAATGACAGCATGGTTAATTTCAAACATCAAGGGGATCACCCATCAATTTGCTTGCACAAGATATTAGTAGAGGAAGTTATCTTCAAAGCATTAAGCTCAAAGATGCCTTAACCCACATATGAAAGAAGTTGTGTGAGCAAAGGTTCTTAAACTTTTTAATGCAGGAATTATTTACCCTATTTTTTTATAGTTTTTAAGTAAGCTCTGTACAAGTAGTTTTGAATAAATGAGGTATAATAGTGGTGAAAAATGAAAACAATGAGTTGATCCTTATAAGAACTTTGACTAGATTGAAAGTATGCATTGATTATAGGAAATTGAATGTTGCTACACATAAGGGCCACTTCCTTTTTCTTTTTTTTTCTTTTTTTTTATGGACCAAATGCTTAAAGGTAGATTTGAATGCTACTGCTTTTTGGATGGCTACTCAGGTTACAAGCAGGTTCCAATAGCTCTTGAAGATTAGCGGAAGATGACTTTTTCATGCCAGTGTGGCACTTTTGTGTACCATCATATGCCATTTGGTATGTGTAACGCTTTTACTACATTTCAATGTTACATGATGTCTACTTTTCCTGATATGGTAAAAGACATTATAAAGATTTTTTATGAATGATTTCTCTATTTTCGGTTCTTCATTTGATTATATATATATATATATATATATATATATAATTTAGATAGGGTATTATAATGATATAAAGACAAAATCTTGTGCTGAATTGTGAGAGTGTCATTTTATGGTGTAAGAAGGAATTATTTTGGGCCATAAAACCTTTGTTAAGGAATTAAGGTAGACAAGGCAAAGATAGAAGTTATAGGAAAGTTGCCTATCCTTATAAATATGAGAGCAATTAGGAGTTTTCATAGGTTACAAGAGGTTTCTTAAGGATTTTTCAAAAATGATAAACCTTTATATTCCTTTTGACTTCAATAATAAGCGTTCTAAAGCCTTTAACAGCTTAAACATGCCCTTCTCTTTTCCCTTATTATGACAGTCTCAAATTGGAACTTACCCTTTGAAATGAGGTGTGCTGCTAGTGATTATGTAATAAGTACAACTTTAGATCAAATGAGAGATAAAAAGTTACATGTGGTTTTATTATAAGAGTAAGGTGTTAAATGATGCTTAAACTATACCACAATTCAAAATAGAATTGTTAGCTATTGTATGTGCTTTAATAAATTTGGTTTTTATCTTGTAAGTTTCAAAGCGATTGTGTACATTGACTACTCAGCAATTTAGTATTTACTTTTAAAGAAATATGTAAAACCTAGACTTATTTATTAGGTTATTCTTTTATAGGAGTTTGATTTTTAGATCAAAGAGAATAACTAAAGAGAATAGGAGATATGGATGAAGAGCCTATTGATGATGCCTTCCTATATGAGAAGCTATAGGTTATATAAGACATATCAAGACCATGGTTTGCTAATATAGTTAATTACTTGGTGTTGAATATGTTGCCTTTTGACCTTATTCATCATCAAAAGATGAAATTCTTAGCTAAGATGAAATATTTCATATGGGATGAGCCATTATTATTTAAGATATACCCTGATAGAGTAATGAGGAGATGCATTCTAGAGGAGGAAATGGTTCTTATTCTTTAACGTTGCCATTCTTCTCCATATGGTGGAAATCATGGTGCCAACAAAATAACTACAAAAGTGCTTTAAAGTGGCTTCTTATGGCAAACAATGTACAAGAATGCATAAAATTTTGTCATGGCATGTGATAAGTGTCAAAGAACGGGAACATTGGTAAACGTAATCAAATGCCTCAATAAGGAATTTTGGAAGTCGAGTTGTTTGATGTTTAGGGTCTTGATTTGATAGGACCTTTCCCACCTTCACATGGTAATATCTATATCTTGGTGGCGATGGACTATATTTCTAAGTGGGTGGTTGCAATTTCATTGCCTAATAACAATGTGCGTAAAGTGGTAAAGTTTGTTAGAAAACACATCTTCACTCGTTTCCAAGAGCAATCCTAAGTGACAATGGTGTTTATTTTCAAAATTATCAATTTAAATCTCTCATAAGTAAATATGGGTGCCATCACAAGATAGGTATCATTTACCACCCTCAAAATAGTGGTCAAATTAAGATATTTGATAGAGAGATTGAACTAATTTTAGAGAAAATAGTCAACTCTTCAAGGAAGGATTGGGCAATGAAGCTGAATTATGCATTATTGGCATACAAGATTGCATATAAAATGCCTTTAAGAATATCCCCTTATCGATTAGTGTTTAGGAAATCATATCATCTTCTAGTTAAATCGAAAATGCATATTTAGGCGATAAACACATTAAATTTTAGCATGAAAACTGTAGAGAAAAAAAAATGCCTTCTAGATCTAAATGAGCTTGGGAAAGTAGGTGCAACTCCTTTGAGAATGCATGAATTTATAAAGAGCGAGGAAAAGTATAGCATGACAAGCACATTTTGAGGAAAGAATTTAAGAAAAGACAAAAGTTTTATTATTTAACTTAAGTTTTAAATTCTTTCCTAATAAATTAAAGTCAATATGGTCCTAACCTTTCACAATCACTAAGGTGCATCCATATGGTGCAATTGAAGTCTGAGGAATGGAAAAATGATCATTTATAATGAATGGCCAAAGATTAAAGCATTATTTTAAAGGGGACCATCTCAAGCAGCTTTAGTTTCTCACATGTACCACATTGTTGTTCGCAAGGATGGATGTCTAGTTATAGACATTAAATTTAGTGATTACTGGGAGGCAACCCAATTTAATTTCTTGTGATTAACTTTGGTTTACTTTTGTTATTAGATTGCTTATTTTGTTTATGTTTTAACTTAGCAGGCATATCCAAAGGTATGAGACCAATCTACAACACAAACTCAATGCAACATTCATTAATTTTAACTATAAGGGTAGTATCTTTTTCAATTCATTTAACATCAAGTATACCAACTTAATTGTCTTAATTATTGAAGGTTAGGATGTTAACGTTCAATTTAAAAACTTCATAGGGGCTTCATAATAATTGAGTTGTCTTTGTTATTTCCTAATCCTTGGTGCATTAGGAATATGAAGTTTTTGGTATAGTAGGATTAGGAAGTCTTTTGTACTAGAATAGTAAATAATTGATTAGGAAATGTGTAAGTAGGAATAGGAAATAATAAGGTTGAATCCAGACCTATTTTCCTTTCTTAACGACTATTAAGATTTTTGTCCTTCTCTTTTTTTATAAATAGTTATTGGGTGAAGTCTATCTAACTCACGAGCTTAAGTGTAATGATCCATGAGTATTGGCAACCCTCCTAATGCATTCTAGAAAGGCAAGCAAGTCTTTTCATATCCCCTAACCCTAAATACCTTGAGAATAAAGAGTTGACACTTGAGCCTCTCACTGCTTTCTATGCGCACCATCGTGTATACCCTAGGCTCGATGCATTTACATTTTGCCTTAAGGAGATTATCACCAAGGAAAAGAAAGAGAGAGCCAATCAACAATAGCCTCACCTTATTGGGATCTCTAATGATGAGGACTTTGATCTTTCACCTAAAAAGAGGGTAGACCACCTAAAATTAAGATTGAAGACACATCAACTGAAGTAGGTAATCCCCCACTAAAGATGAAGTAAGGTTAGCCCATGAAGTTAAAGGTTTGAGATTAGTTTAGGCACTTTTATTTAGTTTTTTATTTAAATTGTTAGATGAACCTTTGAACCTTTAACTTAACTAAGTCTTTATGTTTTTTTTTTTTAATTAATTTCTATGATATTTTCATTTTACTCGTTAATTTTCATGTACATTTCTCTTTTAGTTCATTAATAAAATTTTATTTCTATAATATTCCCATAATTTACTATTCTTAATTATAAAATAAATTAGCATTATTCTTAACCAAAGCTCATGTTGCATGTGCAATGCTTGTTAAAGGTGTGATTGAGGTGTAAGGTTGAGCATGCATCGCACATGGGACAAACCATGCGCTCACGAGCCTTTGGCCTCACAAGGCTTGATCACAAGCATGACCCTTGTTGTGTGTGTGATGTCGGCCTACACAATTGCAATTTTCACTAACTATGGGGTATTACCATCTTTTTGTAGGTTTTATAAATAGCTACAGCCATATCTTACTGATCCCTACAAATCAAACACTCAAATTCTCTTCTTGTCTATCAAGAATATCTATAAACCCTTACCTCTCACACTTTTCTCTCTTAAAATTTCCTTAACCCATTCGCAAGGCCACTAAACCAAACATCAAAAAATGATTTCCATGGCTCCAACGTAAGTAAAACCGACCAATAAGGGCAAAGGCAAACAAATTAGAGGTGAGAACTCCATAAATCTTCAATAAGAGCTAAAAGCTTCCCTCCTTCTTTATATACAAAAGGAAGCTTAAAAGGTATTAAACACCCTTATGCAATGTTGATTTGTTTATGAATGTGCATGAGAAATGTTAGGTATTCAAGAACAAAGGGTTTAACCCTTGAACTCCATGGGGTGGCTGTCTCTTATGAGGACTAAAAAAGTTGTTTATTGTGTTCGGAATTTTTCATTGCATTTCAAGTTGACTCCTCCAAAGACAAGAAATTTGTTTGTAGGATGTTAGGGCAAGAGTTTAAACTTGATTATGCTTTCATGTTGAATGTGTATGCATTCCCCAAAGGTGGTCTTTATAAACCCAATTCAAAATTCAAATATCATGCCTTTTAGGAAGAATTGACTAGGCAAACAACGTTCAATGCTCATATGCCCTCAAATTTTGCCACTAAGGATCGTTGTTATGGTACAATTCATAAATATTTATGTTAGTACATTTCTAGCAACTACAATAAATTTGGTATATTGTGACAAAAATAATTTTTTCATAATATCTGGTCTTTTATAACAAATTATGAATACGTCATAATTATTGTCACAAAAATAATTTGTGAGAATATTTTTTTGGCACAATATATTGTTTTGACAAATTAAGAATACATCACAATTATTGTGATAAATGGTATATTATGACAAATATAATTGTGAAAAAATAATTTTCATCATAATATATGGTTTTGTTATATTAAATTAAGAATCTATCACAAATACTATCATAAATGGTTAAAATTATGATAAAATCTTTTATGTTAAATATTTTTGTCGCAATAAATGAAAATTTAGTACATATGATCACAATAAGGATTTTCTCATGATATTTTATCATAATAAATATTTGATATTGAATAAATTACATAACATAAGAAAATAATTTCATCACAATAAAATTTTTGTCTCCATATAAAATCATTTAAGCTATTGTGAAAATTTTATTTGTCACAATAAATAATTTTTGTTGTGAAAAAATAAATTGTAACTATAATTTGTTATAGTAAAAGCTCTCAATCAATTTTTGTCATTATGTCTAATTATTTAAAATATTACTAAGAAATATATTTGTCATAATAAATAATATTTATATAAAATAAATTTATTACTAAAGATCATTAATAGAAAGGAATTAAGTCCCTGGTGCTTAAAAAAATTAAATTAAATAAGAAAATAATTTTTAAAATAGAATATCTATTCTTATTTTGTTTAAATTTTTATATAAAAATTTCATTAAAAGATATTAAATATACCAATGTATGATATTGTAAAAAAATAAAAATTTTATCAGCACAAATTCAATAACTTTTTCAGTATCAACGGCTTTTAACTCCTAATCCACATTGGAGTATTAGCTCTTTACTCAACTTCCCCCATCTCTTTTTTGCGTATTTCTAACTCCTTTCGTATGGGATAGTTGGGCCAAGCTTGATTATATCAAAGCTTGCGTATTACTTCTTTTCTCTTCCTCTCATTCTATCCATTACTTCTCTTCTTTTCCTCTCGTTCCGTCCTTCTCATCTATCCATGCCTACATCAGCGACACTGTTGAGTAGATGAGAACACCTGCTACGTGAACACCTGTAAAGCGGACCTTCCTCTCGTTTTGTCCTTATCTATCCACGCCTAAATCAACTACACTATTAAGACAATGAGAACACCTACTACGTGAACACCTATGAAACCGATAAGAACACCTTCTCTTCCTCTTAGGTATGTAATTTCCATAATTTTTGTGATAGAATAATCATGGATTAATTTGAAAAGAGATTTAATTTATGGGTTAATTTTTAAATGGTTAAAGACTATCCAACATGATCTGTAAAGTTTATCATTTACATTGTTAAAAAATGAAGAGTCAATGCCCTCCTGCATTTGATAGCATTAGATTTGTGCAAGGCCCATGGTTTATGCGTGTTTTGCAAGTTGGAATAGACTATTGTTAGCTTAGATTTGAGTATAGATGGGGCAAGGAGAGATCCTTAAATTTTTTCAGATGTTTGAGATTGAAATCATTGGTTTTTCATGTCAAGCTTGATAACTTATCTAATTATTGATCGAAACTCTGTTGTGTTAGGTGGATGCGGAAAGACTCGATGGTTAAACATTTTGTATTTATGTGAAGCTGATGTCCTGTTGATAGAGATATTTGAATGCTGAGATCAATAACTCTTTTTGATCGTTCCTTTTCTATTATATAAATAATAATTATTATAATGATAAAAACATACCTTTTCTATTTCCATATGAGTTATTTATGGGTTAATTTGGAAAGAGATTTAATTTATCTGTTAATTTGTGGGTTAAATGGTCAAACATTTTGTGAGAAGTTATTTTGATTCAAAAAGTGTATTGATTGTTATATCTTCCTTATTTACATATAAACACTGGGTAGTGCATTCATAGATGTTCATCATCTATTATTATAATTGATTCTTAAAATAAGTTGTTTGTATATTAAGTTAGCTTTAGCAGATATTGAAATTCAAAATTTTGAATTGATTGATAATCGTTTGTAGTTTTTTATACTAAATTTGTTGAATATGTATGTTTAGCTTTTTTTGTTTTTAATAAATCACCAAAGTCTACAGTTTTAATATGAAACCCACTTGCTTGCTTGCTACTTGCTACTTGTAAAATACATATCTCAACTCATGAACCCATTCACTGGATTGAGGCAAAGTACATTTTCCGTCACTCCTTCCCAATTATTTAGCCCTTTTTTTCCCCATTTCCATATTGAAAAAGGTTCTACCTTAGGATCTTTTAAAGTCTCTATTATATATTCTGCATCAATATCAAAAGATAGATTCAATTATTTTTGTTTTTAAATAAGATGTTGATATGTACTTAATTCGACAAGTTAATTATGAATCCTTAATTTTAAGAATTAAACTAGTCGGCTAGTGTTTGCACTTTCATGGACAACTATGATTAAAAAAACAAATCATTGATTTATGTTGATATAATTTATATTTGATAGAATTAAGAATTAATAAGTATTGAGGCATTGAGTGCAAAGTCAAGAAAATTATTAAGTGTTGAGGCATTTATAATATGAGTTTTGAAATAGGACCATTTTAGTACATCAGCTAAAAGCTAATGATACAGTTCTTTTTTAACAATATTTTTCTGCTGCTGAACAATAAGAAATTATTAGAATTTATTTTAACAATATTTTTCTGCTGCTGAACAATAAGAAATTATTAGAATTTATAGTGTGACATTCTCAAATATAACTATACTGTATTTAAAATTATATCATTTTTAAAATTAATTTTACAATCAATGGGTTCAATTCCAAATTACTGAGTTTATAATTTTAAATATCACATAATTATATTTAGAGATATCCGCTGCTCCATAGTAGAAAACTATATCCCCCTTTTTTTCCTGTAACCAGCTCTAATTATCAATATAGTTATAACTACATTGATCAAAGAAAGAATATTATGATTTAAGGCAACGCTATATTAGTGAAGGAGCCATTAGTTAATCAAATTTTGACACATCATTTTTTAGCATGCTTTAGCAAGCCGCGTTTTAAGGGATAAGTTTTTATTCCATTTCCATATTTTGCAGTTTGTTTGCCGTAATCCTGCAATTTTTTGCTTCAATCCTACAGTTTTTTGACAAATTTTCTACAATTTTCTGTAGTTTTCTGCAGTCCTGGTATGGGTATATATTGTTGGCAAAATAGCTGTGTTTAACCACTAGTTTGCTTATTATATTACTAGTTTGCTCATTATAATAATAAATCATGCTCATTATAAAAAAATAAAGTTTATATGTCCAGTATTGATTGTAGATACAATAGTTGGTTTTGCAACACTCTTTGCATTTATTTTCATATTTCCATCAAGTTATTCAATTATGTATGTCTAGTTCTTAGGAAATCATCATCGGATGATGCAGACTGCCCTTATCTAGTATTTCAACACTCTTTGCATTATATACTCGCCTAATTCATGTACTTCTTTTTCCCTCCAAAGCTCTCATAATTTTTCACCAAACTTAACGCTAGCTTAATCCCATATTTGTTTACTTCATATATCACAAAATTTGATCCCTTTAAAAAGCAAAATGAGGAACACCATGTCAATGATCTTTACCCGAAAACAAATAAAAATTTAAGGGAAAAAATTGAATAATTTAACGTGGTAGCAGTGCGAGAAGATTATTTGGGACAGTTGGAGTGGTAGAACTCAAAGAAGGAGAAAAAGTTTGCAATGAGCATGGTTCGGTGGGAAACAGTCCAATGATGTAGTAGTAGAGTTTTGATGGTTGGACCATGTTTAATTGAATCTTGGTCCTTTTGGGTCAAAATTATAACTGTTCCAGACTTTTGTCTTTTCAAATACTATTTTGCCAATGTTTCCATATTGCACCGAAACTTTTAACCAATTAAATTAAGAACATATCAAAATACTTCATGTAAATCCATAATAACCAGAGTCAAATATTATTAAAATTATATATTTAAAAATAAATTTAATTTAAGATAATAATTAATTAATCTTAACTGAGTTAAAGACAAATTATGTGTAATATATAATTGAATTAATTGGATTATACAAATAAATTTCACTTGATGAATCGATATTTGACCTCAATTTTTCTAAAAAATAAAATTTAAATAATAGAATTTATAAAACTTAAATAATATAATGGTCATATAGAATATTGACCATTATTCTTGCATCAACATTTACAGAATATTACAAAATTCTTTTTTATTACTGTTTTTCTTTTCCTTTATACAAAATAATAAAATATTTTTATAGAAATTTGTATTTTAAATATCATAATATTATTTTTTACAGAAATTCATATTTTCATAGAAATTTGTATTTTAATATCTTAATATTATTAATAATTAATTAATTATGATAATACCTAGGAATAGAGTTGCATTTATAATTTTTCCTTATCTTTATCTAATTTATAATTCCTTTCATCCAAAAAAAAATAATAATAATTCCCCCCAATTCTAATTTTTCATTCCCTCTATATATGGATTTTATTTTCTCTCCACCCTTTTTGTTTCCGTAATTCTGATCTTTCCTAGAGTTCTATCCTTACCGACTTTCACCTAACAATTAGGGCACTAATCACGTTTATATTTAACCCTAATTCGGCAGTATCACATTTAATTTCTCGTTAAGATTTGCAGCAGTGACGCTTTTAGGTGCAAATTCACTTATTTCTTCATTATTCAGATCACAATAACAACTTATTATGATTACTGTGGGTGATTACTGCACTTTGTCTTCTTCTCTATGTTGTCCATGCATTTTCATATAGCAGAATATAAATTGTTACCACAATTTCTCTTGCTCTCCTATTTTTATTAAAAGTGGTGTAATTATGAAGTCTACTAATTTAATTATGAAGGGAGATTTGCTTTTATATGATTATATTTTGCTATGGAACCAAACTTCGGCTTTTACATGAATATTTTTTGGTCCCATATAGAAATAAACTCCTTGCAAGGCCAGATATCCTCCATAGTCTAAACCATTTACGGACAAGGGAAAGCTATGCTCCAATCTTTTTATTCTTTTAACTGAATTCCATCATGTTTCTATATAATTGTTGTTGTTGGATATATATTAAGCAATAACAGATATGACTTGAATATTTTGTAGATTTTGAGGTGTTACTATATGTTAGCCCATAGATTTTGAGTTGCTACTATATGTTAACTTGTAGATTTTGAATTTCTACTTGAATATTTGCAAATTTTTACTTGAATATTTACAGATTTTTACTTGAATATCTATAGATTTTTAAGTTACTACTTGAATGTCTGCAGATTTTACTTGAATATCTGCAGATTTTGTAGTTGTGATTATATGACTTGAATATCTGCAGATTTTTTAGAGGATAGTCATGCATTCTTAAGCATAAGTTATCCAGATATAGAACTAGTGCCTTGGGTAGAAATTTTGTTATTAGTATTTCAGTTCTATATATGATTTTCTTGATAAAGAAAAAAAAAAAAAGAAAAGGAAAAAATCAATTGCAATCTAAAGTGAGAAACTGGTGTAGTCAAGACAAGATTAAGAATTACCCATTTCACTATACCCATTAGTTAAAAATAATGCTTTTGCCACCAGCCTATAAATAGGAATACCACAATTAGTCTGTAAAATCTGATTGAGACATTCAAAAATACTTCAACCATTATAGTTTTAGATAGATTCATATTTAATAAGCTAGTTGTAGGATAAGGTTCACATTAAATATTGATAGAAATATTTTTATTTCCATGAAGCCTCTGCATGAACTAGCTATAAATTAAATCTTTTTTGGTTTTAAATCATATTATTGATAGTGGTTTATGTTTATGTAAGTTTCAAGACTAGCATTGGGTAATAAGAAAAGGATTATAACATTGGGATCTATCCAAATGGCTGCTAGAGCTCGAGTTCTAGTGGAATCTCAGTCTCAATCCACTTATTCTATGACTATTCAAGCTCAATCTCAACCTAAAATGAATTCAACTTCAAATCAAGTAACTACTCGATCTCAATCTCCTTCAACATTAACGAATTCGTCTTCACTCTATGTTAGTAGCAAAAGCTCAATCTCATAAGACACTGGTTAATTCAACAATTCAAGAATTAAGTAGAAGTGTTCCTACAATTAATTTTGTTCAGAATGATGATTTGCCAAACATACCAAATGATTCCATACCAGCAAAAACAATATATGGTTACTTTTTTTTTTTAGTACTTTTTATTGGCTTCAAATTAATTATATTTTGAAGTACAGTTTTTTGTGTTGAAATGTGTCATTGCATCAAAAGGAAACTCAAAAGAGAAATAATGTCACTTTTGAAGAATGAAAGTAAGGAGAGAGTAATTATTTCATAAGCAATTGATAATTCTACACTTTCCAATTCTACACTTTCCAATTCTACAATTTCCAATTCTGTAATTTTTATCGCTACACTTTTCAATTCTATAATTTCAATTATATAATTTCAATTTTGTAATTTTTAATTTTGTAATTTTCAATTCTGCATTTTTTATGATTGCACTTTTTAATTCTGTAATTTTAATTTTGCACTTTTTATTTTGGATAGTGATTTATTAAATTATTTTCACTTTTCAGCTTCTATTATAAATAAGAATGCTTGTGGGAATACTAGAGGTTTTAAGGTTAAGAGAAGACTAAAAGAGGGTTCAAAAATTAGCGAAATTATAATAAATAAAAAAATAATTTACAAGTGGGTCCTTCTAAAAAAATATTCAAGATGGAACTACAAATTCTAACTCAGTTGATGGCACCACTTGGTAAATTTTATTAGTATGATATTACTGATGCAACTAAGCAACCTCACATCATAAAACTTGAGGTGATGTTAATTTTTATGTTATATTTACATGTGTTTTATATTATCCATAGTCATTATCTTTTTTTGTTTTTTACTTTATAAAGTGAATTTGAAATAGATTTGAGTGATCCACATGCAAAAGAAGTGATATACAAAATGATGGCTAGACGTTTCATGAATTATGAGTATCGATGCCATATGTAGTATAAAAAGTTTTCAAGTTGTGAAGAAGTAGAAAAAACATCCTCCAAAAGATGTCAAAGTAGATGAATAGAAAGAGTTATGCAAGCATTTTAAGGAAGATGAACAGTTTAAGGTAATGCAGTAATTTAATCATTTTATTATTTAGTACAATATATATTACAATAACAACATTTTGATTTAATTGCTTTATGTAGGCCCAAAGTGTAGCAAATATTGGCAATAGAAGGAAAATGAACGACCCATATACTTCAGGTTCAAAGTCTTATTGCCAACGTTTATATGAAATGGTACGAGAAAATCAACTAGTATTTCTAAATACTTCTATTTAATATTTTGTTTTGATACTTAAATTGAACTAATCATGCTTTTTTTTTTTAGGAAACTTTAGAGGAAACACATAATAAGCCACTTAAAATGAAACTTTACTCTGAGAGGCATCATAAAAAGGATGGCACATAGGTTCGTTCACAAGCTAAAAAAAATTATATAAGAAATTGTCAACACATGATATATGCTTCGATAAAATTTTAATTAACCTCTTATTATACTTTAAATATTGTATTATGTGTAAGTGCAAATGGAAGTTGTTCGATAACAAGCAATAGAAGAAGACATTGAAATTACTGGAAGACAAATCCTTGAACAATTTTTGAAACCAAAATCTAGTTATGTTTGTGGACTATGATATAGATTCAAATCAAGTTCATCTAGAGAATTAGAGTTATAAGATCTTTTACATAAAGAAAAAATTGAACATGAAAAGCAAGCTACTAAACTAAAGAAGAGAATTCAAAATCAACAAGCTAAAATTGATAAATTAACAAAATCATACAATCAATTGAGTGATTTAGTTCAGAAATTGATAGAACAAAATGGTGGTCAAGCTTCTAATATGACTCCTAATTGATAAGTGTTTAACTTATTATAGTTCAATATTCTTATACTTTATTTTTTTAATTTTATTTTATTATATTCTAAGGTTATAATTCTAAATCACACACACACACACACGTATCTTTATTGATGGTTACAGTTTTTATAACTAAATAATTAATACTTATAGTTTTTAGTGTAAGCATTAATTGCAAATCAAAATAATCAAAACTATTAGATTTTTAATCTAGAAACTGAAAATACAGTAACCATGGATGAATAAAAATTGCAATAACAATTAAAACATTACATATGTATATCTATTGCAAATGTAAGTATGTGGTCAAGCAAAGAGATGATTCATTCTATTTATGTCACCAATTATATCTAATTTCATTGTCATTTAGCCTTAGTTTTTAAATTAATAGACCTTTAAGTATTTTTCATTACTTTTAAAACCTTATTTAATTATGCATCATGCAATTTTATGTATTAAAAACAATTTTCTTTGATGAATTAATGATGTTCTATTTTTAATTTAGTGAAAGTGAATATTTTTCTATGCTTTTATTTGTAAATATTGGTGTTGAATTAACAAATAAAAAAGCCATAGAATATTCTCGTCGAATTAACAAATAAAAAAGCCATAGAATAATCTCGTTATAGCCATGATAGACATAAAAATTATCACAAACAATCGAAAATTTAAGAAATATTTTGTCACTAAATAATAATAAATCAATTTTTTCAATAACTAATTGTGACAAAAATGTCTTTTCAATAGTTATAGTTATGACAAAATAATTTTCGTCATTGTTAAATGCTAAAAGAAAATTTTATCATATTAACTTAAAAGGGATAAGATATAATTAATCACAATATGGCAATAGTGACAAGTTTACTAAAAATATCTTTTATGACAAAATAAATTTATCATTATTAATTTATTGTGAGATGGTCTCTTTTCTCACAAATATATTTTGTGACAATAATATTTTATCAACTCTAAAATTATAATAATTATTTTTTGTCAAAAACTATGATTTTGTCATAAAAAGTTCATACTTTGGTTGTTGATTTGAAATTAATTATGATAAAATTTTATTTCTTGCAACAAAATTATAGTATATTATGACATAATTAATTGTCACAAAAAGTTAATTTTTTATGACAAAATTAAATTGTCATAATTAATTGTGATATTGCGGCAAATTAATATTTATCACAAAATAGTTATTAAGACAATATTGTTTTGACAAATTCAATGACTAACTAAATTCGTCACAATATGTTAATTGTGACAAATTTAATATTTATTGTGATAAAATAATTTATAGCAATAAGCCAAATTTATTGTAGTGAGAGATTAATAAGGTATTTTTAAATGAATTAATCCTACTATGGTGAATGCATACAGAAACCATGGTCAATACCACATACCATATCTTCAATAGTTTGCTTTCACATACTAAATCCATTATTAGTATGGGTCATATGGTTGTTGCTCTATGTAAGAAATTGATAGATTTTTAGCCCTCTCAATTCACTAAGATAGTGGGTGCACGTATTTTAGATTTGTGAATTTTTTTCAATAATCAAAGCTTGTCTCTAGAATCACCCCTATTTATTAGTTATTTTTAAAGAGAGAAAGGGTAAGAGAGCAACATTTGCTTCCTCTAGTAAGGAAGAGGCAATAGCCAAAGAGGACTAGGATGAAGAGGAGGAAGAAGAAAAGGAGATGAGATGTCATGACCCTATTTAGGCCATAAGCAGGGCTAGGGAATGGGCAAACTTAACGCCTTTGAAACTAGTAGCAAGCCTATTCTAATTTATTCTCAACTAATCCTTGATTAATTTTTTTGAAGTAATATTATATACTCTTATGACATACTAAGTGAGCATGCATTCACGTCTTAACATGAATCACACACGGTACAAGCATTGGATAATGCACTTATATATATATATATATATATAATCAATTCAAATAAAAATACTTCTTGAATTCAAATTAAGTAATAATCAATATTTAATATAAAATTTATATTATTATTTATCAATGTAGTCAAGCATATGAAATGAGAAGGAGAGCAAAACCTACATTGGATACTAATGGCCATTAGCCTCTCTTAATCCAAATTGATTAGCACCTAGAAAAATAAGCTTAACTAGAATCAATTTACTTATTCCAATGTATCATCACCCAGAGAGCAAGCTCAAGTAGGACACTACTAAATTACAATATATGATCAAATTGGTACGCACTCAGTTCTGATGTAAGCCATCAATTAGTATGTTCTACTAGTGTTCTCAATCCATAATCGTATCAATATCAGAAATCCTTTCACACATTTATACATAATACTCTCAATCCATAATCACATCAATATCACCAATCATTACACACATTTATAATGTCATGCAACATCAATAATGATATACTAGAAAAAGTCATGTCATATATGTAATTTTGATATATAAAATAGCTATTATGGCATAAAAACATATAGTATTAACTCATAAAAGGTTGAAGATCATGAAATACTCTTACACTTTTGGTGGTGCAGACTAGGTGACAAAAGAGTCAAAGCATATATAATTCACGAGAATTGCCCCATTGTGACTAGAATGATGAGTATACCATTTGTCCCAATTCACCTATCGGGCCTCATCGAAGCCGTAACCTATGCTGGCCGGAGTTCATCACCGACGACCATTAAGAAAGTGGCCAAAGCCACTTCGTAAATCGTCTTCCCAGGAGTTTGTAAAAACTTATGGCATCATAATATGAGCTATCGTTCGTCCGAAATGGCCCAAAAACTAAATGTTTACTAAAATTGTGACCATCCACTACATCATTGTTCGACCTCCATTATAGACAAATCAGGTGTCCATGGAAAGTTCATGGGAAGAGCTTTCCATAACAACTGGAATAACTCAAAAAGGAGACAAATCAGGTGTCCATGGAACGTTCATGGAAAGAGCTTTCCATAACAACTGGAATAACTCAAAAAGGAGCTTTGGTTGAGGAGATATGGTAGTTTGAATTTTCTACCTTGTTGTTCATCGTTCTCATCATTTTTGGCATAGCTGCTACTACTACTGGTTGACTTAACCATACTAGAGATGATAGGCTACTATTGGTGGTGGTTGGCCTTTTTCTTTTCCTCTATCTCTTCCTCTCCCTCTCCTCTTTTCTTTATTTCCCTTTTTTTCCTTCCTTTTTCTTTTCTTTCTTTCCTTCCTTTTCTTCTTTCATTTCTTTATTTCCTGTCTCTTAACTTTCGAAAAAAATGTGAGTTGTGATTGGTCCCATGTAGACCAAACACAACCACCAAACCTCTTTCTTTTTAAAAAAAAAAAAAATTCTTTATAATATTTAATACATGCATACATATAATTAAAAGTCCCAAAATAATTCAAACTATATTTGTGCATGAACTGAAATAATTGTTTTTCATGAATACCATTTTTAATAATTGAGTTATAATTTAAATATTTTATTTTTTAGTAACTCTACTTAAACAAAACTCACTATAAATAAATTATATATAATTTAATATTGAAGCTCACTTAAAATTTTTATAATAATAGTTATCACTATTATTACTTTTACAAAATTTTCATATATAATATAATTAAATTTTGAACTTTGAAATAAAATATAATATCACAATCACATGTACTTAAATAAATAATAAAATTAATTTTAAATAATTTACTATTCTTAAAATTAAATTAACCATAATACTAATTTATATATATATATATATATATATATATATATATATATATATATATATATATATATATCAAAATAATTTTTCTAATAAAAATTACTCTTATGTTATTTAAATATCCAAATAATAATTTTTATTCAAATAAATTGCTGATATTTCTATTAACTCAAATATTCAAAACTCTAAGAAAATATAATTTATAATTTTTGGGGTCTTATACAGGGTGTTAGGATGAAATGCTTGGATAGAAATTGGTGTTGCAATGCTTGGATGCACTAAATGAGAATAATAAACAACTGCATGCCAAAATGGACTTTTCAACAAAAAGATTTTTGAGGTCAATCATAAATTGCAACTCATATCCAAAGACTAGTACTACGAAACTATAAGCTAATGAAATATATTGAACTATTTGACTTATGAGTTTCACCTCAAACACCCTCACCTCCAACCTCGCTATAATCAGTATTGCAACACCATTCAGAGAAGCCCACTTTTGCTTTTCTTTATCTACTTTTAATCTGTTATTCTTGACATCGAGGACAATGTCCTTATTAAGGGATGAAATTTGATGCTTGTAGAATATTTTAATTGTTTAGTTAATTTGCATTTAATTCTTAAACCTTTCATTTAATTTATTTTATCACTTATTATGTTTTGTATTTATGTGTACTTCATGTTGTCTGTTAATTTAGTGTTTGCATTAAGCAATTCTTATTTTAATAATAATTATGCTTTGAATTGAGATTTCTCTAAGTATTTAACATGTTGAGTTATTTGATATAAATCCAAATTTTTGCAAAAGAAGCTTAATTAAGGATTAGTTTTGAGTTTGACAAATGAATTATGACCTATAATTGTAATTTTAAAATTTTTTGAGGATGAACACCATTTTATACTTAGGATAGTAATAATTGTTTTAACCCTTAGAAAAGTGTCATACATAGCCAGTTTCAAAACTTGATGTGAATTTCAATCATTTATTACAAGAGAAGTACAAAACATTTAAGGAATAATGAATACAAAAATAAATATTTTGCTAGATATCTACTCCTTTATTTTGATACTTAGTAATCAAAGATATTTATCATCGATATCCATCTTTGCATCAAACGATCATCAATTTTTGAGTATGCAAAGCATCTTAAATGTGTTTTATACTGAGTAATTAGGGGTATTCATCAACAATGTTTGCTTTCACATCAAAAGGCTAAAAATGATTTAGGAAATAAAAGCAAGAAAAATAAAATAAAACAAGACAAAAAAAAAAAGGGAATTGAAAGCAGAATCTTGCAAAAATGATTAATTCTAGTATAAGTATTTGGGTGTGATTACATTTTTATGTGTTGAACTACTTATTTCTATTGATTGTGTATATGGATGTTTTCATGCACTGGAGTTTTACTACAACTGATTATGGGTAACAACTATACTTGTCAAATGAAGGCTTATTATTTGATTGAATTGATCTTGTAATGATGTGAATATGCATTGATTTAATCATTATGTTAGGTGCCTAATGAGAATGAAACTTGAAGTAAAGTTGTTATTGACTTAAGATTCCTATGTTGCTTATGTGATTTGTTTGTTAGATTTTTATTGCTTGTGGACAAACAAATCCTTAAGTGTAGGGGAGTTTGATGTGTGTGATCTAACACATAAATTATTTAATTTTTCAAGTTTTCTTATTATTTTTTTAGTTGATTTAGGATAGTAAATATAGTAGTTTCGAAATCTTTAGAATTTTGCTTCTTAATTCAGTTTTTTGCTACTTTTGTAGGTTTTGTAAGGTGAAAAATGAAGTTTCAGAGTTGAAGTGCGCTTTTGCATGCAAGATGGCATATTCATAGTGGATCATAATAAGTGCTATGCATGATGCTTGTCACATGCATGATGATGACAGGACAATGAGGCTTTGTTGCTCGCATAACACTCATCATGAGCGAAATGATGGTTCATTCCAAACAATTTAGTTTAGACACATGTAGACTTCCTATGCATGAGGGGGGTAAAAAATGGTTCCTCAAGTTAGAGACAATTTAAGAACTCCATCATGTATCAAAAATGGTTCCTCAAGTTGGAGACAATTTTCAAAAATTAACTTTTAGACTTCTTTTTACTTCTTGAATCACTTTAAAAAGTTATAGAAAGGGATTTTCAAAAACCTTTTATAAAACTTCATTTGTAGCTAAATTTTAAAAGGAAACTTTAAGAATTTTATCTTAAGATTAGCTTTCAATGTGGTCCTTCACTATAAAAGAGCATCTTTTTTACTTTGATATAAGCTTTTCTTACAAATTTTAAAATCACACCAAAAAAATTATGAGAATGAAGCTTTAGAAGCTCTTCCTAGCTTTTTATTTGGCCAAAATTAATAAAACAACTCTAATAACCGATCATGAGCTTTGAATCGAATGTGATCCTTTAATTATAAAGGGTCTTTTCAACCTTAAATATATACTTTGGGATTTCCTAAAGCTCATAAATGACACCAAATAAAGCTATAAGAAGGAAGCTCTAAAAATTCTTTAAAACTTCATATACGGAGTAACCTAAAAAAAAAAGCTTTAGAGTATCCAACATGATCCTTCAATTTAATTCATGCATGACAAGATAAGGATGTGAAGCAATTGTGCACTCCTAGTGGCCATCTTTCATATTTTGTCTTTAAGAACTAAATAATATTTTTAACATATGTTTGTGGTCTTCTATTAAGGTCTATGACTAGACTTTGAAGTGCATGTCAAGTGTCTAATAAGATTTTAGGCTTGCCATGATCTTATACTATAAATAATATTAAATCTCTTTCTACTTATATTATGATTTATTTCAAGATTGCTTTTTTAGTATCAAATGAGAGTAATGCCTTTGTGTATACTTCTAATGGAATGTTTTAATGGTGACAAGCATTTGCATTAGGCCATATTGTAATCCTTTTATAAATGAAAGTATATGAGTGGTATAGGTTTCTGAAACTTAAGATTATTTAATCAAGCTATGATTAGGATGCATATTTGGCATATCCTAACTAGGCCAATTTTCTTATTATGAAGTCCTTAAAGGCAAGAATTTTTATAATTCATCTATTTTGTTAATGAGCTTGGGGTCCAACCCTTCCTGTATGATGCAGTCTTATTTGAGGGAAGGCGCTATTTCAGAGAGGATAAAAATGGTGCATTTTATCATGATCAATAAATTCCTCTTTCATATAGTTTTTAAGTCTCTACTCCTCATTTTCTACTTGATAACAATATAATGTCTCAGCTTCTTAATCGAGATGGTTTGTGTAATACAAATATTCTTAAGTCTAAATTTTTGAATTTTGCGATAGAGAAAATCTTAAGGCTTCCTCATCCACATTTTTATACTATAGTCATATTTGTCAAAAGTTTGATAAATAAGGGTTTGCACTACTTATATGTTTGGTTTGAGGAATGATTTCACCATTGGAATTGTACTCTTCAATTGCTACTATTGGTGGAAATTTATTTGGAGTCTTTCAATTCTACCTAAGATCCATATTTTTTTATGGCTTAGTCGCTTGAATTTCATTCCTTCTCATGTTAATGTATTTTCTCATCATCTACCAACCTCAATTGCCCTTATTACAGTTTTTGCTATGAGTCTTCATCCAATGCCATTTACTATTGTCCTTATTCAAAGAATATCTGGTCAAATAGTGCTTTTGTTGATTTAATCTAAGATTTAAAGGTTCATAATTTCATTGATGTGGTATTCTTAATTAGAAATTCTCAAGATAAGGAGCGTTTTTTCACAATTTGTTGCTAGTCTACAAGAACAATTGTAATAATTTTATGCACTATATAACTATTAGGGCTCCTAACTTATTTTTTAGGTGGGCTATTTCTTATTGATGTTACCCCTACTAAAATGGATAGGCCCACTCCTATGAAAGGCTTAGCTCAATGTCACAGGCCTAAATCGTTCAACTTGTTATAAGAATAGCTCTGCTTAAGATTAGCTTTTAAATAAAAGGTCGGCATTGGCTTGACCTATATGCATGGGTCTTCAGCCCATCTGTTGTCCCTTGGTGCTCTAGAAGTAGGGGGTTGAATAAGGCAATGGTAAGTAAAACCCAATGACTAATATATGCAAGATTAAGAGAAATAAACATAGTCAATTTATAGAGGTTCAACACAACCCTGCCTATGTCCTCTTTTATAATCTTCTACTAGAGACTTTCATGATCAAGATAGACTCCAGGTGCTATCAATCACCTTTACACAAATAGTTATTAGGCACTACTAAGCTATTGCAAGTAGACTTTCAAGTGTTATTAAAATTGTTTCGTAAAGTAGTTTACAGGTACTACCTTAAACCTTTCACAAAAATGATTTAGATCTACAAAGATCTTCTTAAACCAAAAAACCTTTCTCTAAGGAATTTACAATTTAAGGATAAGAAAGAACACTCACACTCAAGCAATAAACAATAATGATCGCACTCATAAATTATGCTTGATTGGGTAGTAAGTTTTAAGAGATGTCATAAGCTTGCTCTACAAGTATGTTTTTGAAGAAGTCTTGTGCAAGCTTTGACAATTGATCTTTCTTTGAAGCTAGACCACACTTATTTCTCCCTTTTTTGTTAAAGATAGTTTTCACAACATAATAAACTCATTTTTTTTTACCATTTTTTCACTTTTTCTCTACTTCATTCTATAGTAGGAGAGTCCTTTTATAGGTAAAGATACAGAACTAACCGTTAGAAAGAAGGTTGTCACTCCATGTCAAAAAGTAGTCATTCAATGCCTGTTGGACAATCTTTATGCTCATTGTTGGGTGAAAATACAACTTCAACGGTCATTGATTTTATTGAAACTCCCATTCACTTTCCCCATTTTTTAGTTACCAAATACTTCAATGACTGTTAGAGCTTTTTAACACCTATTGGAATTAAACTTCAACTCCTATTGGGATATGGACAATGCTTGTTGAAAATCTCCAAGAGGATGTGAACTTAATACTTTATTTTTTAAGATTTTGTACAGTGTTTCAACAGCTATTGGCTTTGGTTCACTGCTTGTTGAAAAGTGTCCCAATGCCTATTGAATATTTGATCATCTCCTGTTAGAAGGTCTAGAAACTCTAGCTTTGCCTAGGTGCTTTTCCAATGCCCATGTTGAGACTTCAAGGGTTTTATTCACATCTAGCCATTTAGTCCAATGTATTTTATGAAAATGCAATGCGTATTGAGATATCAATATGCCACGCCCATTGAGAAAATGAAATGCCCATTGAAAAGGTTAGCTTGCGAAGCTTAAGAGTTTTCAACATACAACGCTTATTGTGCAATGAGAGAGTTGATGGTTGAGGGGTCTAGAATTCTTAACTCATATTTAGGTGTCACTTTAACTCTTACTAAGTATCTTCAACACCCATTGATGAAGTCATGATGCCTGTGGAAATGCAACAACACCCGTTGGCTTTGAATACTTAGAGGTTTTCCAAAAATACTTCTTTTTAAAACCTTTGATTAATAAATTAATGTGCTTGCAAGATCTTACACACAAACTAAAATAAGAGTGATCTTTTAGATGTGTTTATAATCATCAAAACAAGCTTGGTTTATAAAAAATCCTAAGCTAGATCCAACACCATCCTTTATTTACATCAAGAAGGATAATCCTCATCATGAAGCTAATGGCTCAGCTTATATGGATTGCTTTTTAGCCTACTCTTTATCCTAATTAAGAAAGGATAATCCTCATCAGGAAGTTAAACCTCATCATGAAAGATAATCCTCAACAGGAAGAAAATAAAGTCTTTATCCAATATGGACATAGTCCACTCAAATTGCTATATAAAGGTCCTTAATCAGGTATTTTATTCATTCTACTAGCATATAAAGATACTTTATCTCCCAAGAAAAATTTGTTAATTTAAACATCAAAACGGACATTCAACACAAGACCAAATTCCTCTCTGACCTTTTTTTATCTTACAAAGCCAGAACTAAAAGTACCTAACTCATTCATTCATATTCAAGAAGACTCATCCAGATTACTTGGATCAGTACCATAGGAAATATCATTGATGTAGTGAATATGGTTTGAAGTTAAAAACCTTTCACCTTTAGTCATGACTTCTTCTAGTGATCTCAAAACTCTATAAAATCACAACAATTTAGGCACTTTAGGCCCTAAAAATACACTCATCACAAATAATATACATTTTATATCCTTGATAAACCAAGGAAACCATGCTTTCGCTAACGTAGCAAGAGCACAAAACCAAAACCACTAAGCCATTGCCCATCTAGTAACTGCCTGCACAAAGTTCGCCTTAGTACTATGAGAAATCAAGTAAGCACTCATCCAAAATCGAGAATAGGTAGTTGTACCACTAGCTTAACACTTTAGACCTTTATTGGCATAAGCCCAATAAGCAATAATAGTGGAGGAATCAACTCAAGATAAAAGAACTCAAGATTTTAAGATGTACAATAATGTAGAAGAGTCTATGTATAAATGAACTAGTACCCAGAAAATCTATTTTTGAATGACAACACTCTTTAGAAAAAGATAATAGAGACTGTTAAATGAGCATAAGGTAAAGAATACTTTTAACTACCATCATAACCCTATATTGCAAGAGATAAGAAATGAATTAATACCTAAAAAGTCTAAATTACCTCATAATGATAATTATAATAGGTCAACTAGCCCCAAAAGCCACATGGACAATTTTAGGTATGAGTTGGAGCTTCGCAATTACTTAAAGGCTCTATTCTACAAAATTTTCTTAACATCTTGGAAGCAATAGCTTGAAATTAGTACTAGGGCCCAACCCATAGTTCAATTCATAATTTCATATAATTGTCTCAATTGTTTGCAGTTTGATTTATTTTCATCAATTGCAAGCCAAGATCTCTTTTGTTATCTAAGAAGAATTAGAATTTATGCATGACTACAAGCGAAACCACAAAAGTTGTCATCGAATAATTATCAAGTATGCTTTATGGTTGAATTTTTGAGCATCCAACAATGTTGTAGAAATATGAGACTCTAATGACTAGCTGCAACTAGTGCAAGAGGTTTGAGCACATGCTGAAGCTAAAGCTCTCAAAAAGTGCTTAGTTAGATAAACAACCTTATATGCTCTCTATTGTAAAAAAGGCTTGACCATGATCTCAACCCTTACATTGTTCTTATTCAATGAATACAAAAAGGGTCCTCACCCATTTTCCTTATATACATAGGTTATTATTCAACTAAGCATACAATTGCTACAAGCATGTATGGAACTGATTAGCCTCATATATTGTGAAAGGATCTTCACCCTTCTTCTATGAAATTATCTTGTTAAAGCATGCATTGAGTTAATTAGCCTCATACATTGTGAAAGGATCTTTATCCTTCTCCCAACAAAATTATCTTATTAAAGCATGCATTAAACTGATTAGCCTCATGCATTGTAAAAGGTTATTATTCACACTCTTCTCTATGAAATTATCTTGTTAAAGTATGTACCAAGCTTATTAACCTCATACATCATGAAAGGGTTTTTGCCCTTCTCTTTATGAAATTATCTTATTAAGGTATGTACTGAGCTTATTAGCCTCGTACATCATGAAAAAGCCTTTTCCATCGTCTCTACAAAATTATCTTATTAAAGTATGTACCAAGCTAATTAGCCTCGTACATCATGAAAAGGTCTTCACCTAAATTATTTGTTGAAAACATTTACTAAGCTTATAAGCCTTTTACATCGTGAAAATGTCTTCACCCTTCTCTCTATAGGTTATTTGTATTGAGTTAGCTTCATATATTGCAAAAAGGTCTTCACTCATGTATCGAGCTAATTAGCCTCATACATCATGAAAGGGTCTTCATCTATATCTCTATTGAAAAGCATGTATCGATTTAGGTAGCCTTGTATATCATGAAAGGGTCTACACCCATATTTCTATTGAAAAGCATGTCCCGAGCTAATCAACTAAAGATACATTTTAAAAGGGTTTTAACCCTCCTCTCTATAAGTTATTTTAAAGCATCTACTGAGCTTATTAGCCTCATGCATCATGAAAGGTTATTAAGTTTATGGCCAAGAAATACCTTAAAATAGACTGCCTGACCTAATAATTCATACTTAATATTTTTAAACATAGTCATCTTAGCATTGCCAACTCGATAATATTTTTAAACATAGTCAGCTTAGCATTGCAAACTCGGTAATATTTTAAACATAGTCAACTTAGCATTGCCAACTCAATACTTTATTCAAGTTCAATGATTCAGCTAATGATTACATGTCTGATTGTCTAATTAATTCATTTCTTTAATATTATTAGATTGACAAGTTTGGAATCCTGATATTCATTATTAGTTTAGAATTATCTAAGTCCTTCTTTCAAGGTTTAAAGGAAAAGAGCTTGATCATTTTTCTCTTTATCTCTCAGCTTGGCTAGTTTAAGATATAGTTTATGATAATTTAATTACTTTTCTTTCAGAAGTTTTTCAAAACATAAACAGACTTATACTAGAGGGACATATAACACTACCCTCATTGAGATGGTTAGGCCTACTCCTATGAAAGGTTAGGCTTGACATCATAAGCCTAAACCATTCAACTTGTCATAAGCCCATCTTAGTTTAAGATTACATTCTGAACCAAAAGGCTAGCGTTGGCTAGGCCTATATGCATGACCTTCAGCTCATTCATTGTCCTCATCAAAAGGATAATCCTCATAAGGAAGCTAATAGTTAGACCCATATGCATGCTCTTCAGCCCATCCTTTACCCTCATCAAGATAGGGATAATCTTCATCAATAAGCCAATCCTTACCATGAAATATAATCCTTATCAGGAAAAAAATAAAAGACCTTATCCAATACAGACACAGTCCACTCAAATCGTTATATAAATGGCCTTAACCAGGTATTTTATTCATTCTACTCTTATATAAAGATACTTTATCTCTCAAACAAAGTTTGCTAACTTAAGCATTGAAGTAGACATTTTGCACAAGGCCAAGCCAGATTTCCATCTCACCTTCATCTGTCTTACAGAGCTTGAACCAAAAGTACCTAAGTCATTCATCCATATCCAAGAAGACTTATCTAGATTAGCCAACTTGGTAGCATATGGAGCATCACTTATCACAATGAATTTCAAAATGCTAACATGGCTTTGAGCTTGGGTTTGTGTCATGGAAATAAGTTGTCTCTCTAGTAACACTTTTAACTACAATGTTCAAGTTTAATGTCAATGTTTTGCACATTGATACTACTAGCAAATATGACATTAGGACTATATCATATGATTAATTTAGTGCATGATGGTTGCTTTTTCAACATCGAATTATTATTGCTCTTCTACTGAGTTTAGTGATTTTACGACTATTAGGGAGGGTTTTTTTATTAGATATGGAGTGCGATTTAGGTAATTTATTAATTGAGAATGATCCCATGGAAGTTATTCAGTAGATTAAGGATAATGTTTTTTTTCTCAGAATCTAGTCTTATTATTGTTGATATTCTTACCCTTATAAGCATGTCCAAGTTAGAAATTGTCTACTAGTAGATGTGGTGCTAATATTATGGCTCATTCTTTGGCTTGTTTTGGTCTTACCATTGATGTGTTTAGATTGAGGATGAAGGCTCGGTGTGGTTTTATGACCTTTTATTGGGAGATATGCCTTCATAGTTGGTTTCTTAAGATGGGTTTTGCTCTTTATTGTTTTCTCATTTTCATCTTTTTTTCCCTTTTTTTTTCTCCATTATGTTTTTCTTTATAAGATTTTTTTAGTAAGGTATCCTATTGATAATGTTTTGCTTGTACCATTCTTTCGGTGCAATATATATTTCATCTATTTTTTTTTTAAAAAAAAAGAAAGAAAACTGAATAAAAATTAAGATTGTAAATCTTTTTTTTTTTTTTTATCTTCAAGAATCAAAATTATATGAAAATAGAAATAAGTTCAACTTTTCATTATTCAGAATAATAATTTGAAGATTTTAAATTAAAAAATCTAAGATTTTAATACTATGTATTGATTTGTAATAATAAATATAAACATGTAATTTGAAAGAATTACTTTGAGATATTGGTGTTGACCAAAAATTAAAAACCTCACTTCAAAATATTTCATTGGTTGAGTTAAAAACAATCAATAAAATGATTTTAAATAGTTTACATTTATTAATCTCTTTAAAACAAACTTCTAAATAAAGTAAAGTTAATTAAATTTATTTATATTTCATTTCATACATTTATTCTCCTTTAACTTTTTTCCCACTAAAAAAAAACCTCTCATGTAATATTTTAAGAAGTTGTGCATATAATAATTTTAAAAATAATAATAAGAAATAATATGAATGTCAATTTTCTTTTCATTGTTAAATAATTAAAAAAATTAAAAGAAAGAATAAGTGAATTTTGTAATTCATAGATAATGATTGTGTAACCATTTATAATTATTTATATAGATAGTCAATATACTATTAAAATATATAAAGAGTTCTAATATATATAAATAAAACAAAGGAAACTTTTGAAATTTATAGAAAAATAAAAACAAGATAGATAAGATATCCATTTTTTATAATTCTTCAAAAATGAAATTGGAATACTAAAAACTACAAGGATAAGGAAATTTGCCTTTTTTTTTTTTTTTTAACAAGAGGAAGTTTTTGATTGTTTAGATAGTGGTTGTGCAATTATTTGATATTATATATATATATATATATATATATATA
>CATIWR010250904.1:0-14096 GCA_949677035.1 Omphalea diandra
AAAAAAAAAACATAGTTATTTATTTCTTTTTTTTTTTTTTTATATCAATATATATATATATATATATATATATATATATATATATATATATATATATATATATATTATCATAAAAATATATAAATAACATGTTATACATAAATTTATATAGAATTGACATTAAAAATGTATATTTACTATATATCTAATTGATTTGGTCAAATAACGAGTTTTTAATATAAAAATTAAAATTGAATAAAAAATAAAAATTTTAAAATTTTAAAATTAAAATCAAAATTACCGAATTGATTAGCTTTTGTTTTTTTTTATCGGAGTTCGGTTAGCAGTTTTCATCTCATCTGTAATTAACAACCCCAGATTTCAAAAATAAAAAGAAATAGAGATCTGTCAGGACATTTAAACAAAGTTGGAATTGTTCCCATTATCTTTTTGCCTAAGCCAGTGTATAGCCAAATTAGGGGTAAATAATATAACTCACTCTGATATCATTAAAAAGTTATTCATATTCAACCCAAAAACTTAACTAATGGATAGAGTGATTCAACGGACCATTAACATGACGACACCTAAAAACATTTTATGCAGAAAGTAATTAAGAAAATTTAAATATTTCGTGTTTGGCTTTGAAATAATCAATAGTTAAGCTGAAACATTCCTGAATGTAGTCATTGCATGTAATCTTACAGAATCAAGTTCTAGTTTTTCTTTTCTTTTTTTTTAGTTGAATTTTTGTTTTATTACTATCACTATAATCAATTGCAACATACCAATGAAGACTTTCAATACATCTAAGTTTTTTTTTGGAAAAAAAAATGTAGAGAAGAATTTATTATAAATACATAAATACTCCAAGTATAACCTTAATATTTACGGAACATAAAAGTTGCTTAATCTTGGAATATATCATAATCTCCGAAATAAATCTCATGCTCTTAACATTTGGGTTCAATCTGTGGACCAAATGTAAGAGGAAAGATATGACAGTACCGGTTGATACATTGGAAAAATTTCTCATTCAGGGAAAATGGTACCTGAATGAAAATGAGCATGTAAGGGACATTTCCCATTCAACAGGCGTTTAACTCTGCAGAAATTCCATGTTTCCAATAAACATAACCACCTAGCTAACCAGAACTAACAAAGCATATATGATATATCCAATAACTAGACATTTGTGTTCTCATTTGGTAACAAAAAACAAAACAAAAATTCTCAACATTCAAGTTCAGAAAACAAAACGTCATTGCAGTAAAATTTTCAAAAATTAAAAACATCATAAAGGGGTCAATGATTAAACTAGATGAGAACGAGAGAAACAGCATGAGACTGACACTAATGACTCACTCCTCATCCTCTTCGTCTCCATCTCCACCAGCAGCCTTCTTACTAGCTGCCCTCTGGTTCTTTCTCTTCACTCTTCCAGGACGTCCACCACCAAACGGACTTGTCAATGAGAAATCAATGTGTTTCTGTGAATCAAGCCTCACCATAAAAGATGGAATGTTTACTGCTTGCCTTCCAACCCTGTCAACCAAAAAATTTTGGCATATTACATCAATAATAAGGCAGCTAAAATATTTTGAAACACTATGCATGGTAATGAGGAGCAGAGAGGAGGGAAAGGTATTTTCAAAGGAAGAAATGCGAGATGAAAGGAGGGGAAAAGAAAATGTTTTTGGTTACGTAATAAATAGTTATTAAGGAAAAGGGAGAGAAAATCTGTTAATTTTGTTTGAATCAATGAGGAAAAAAGAATAACAAATATTAAAAGACAAATTTTTTAAGTTGAGATATAGATAACAAAGTTAAATTATTTATGTTCCAAAGATTAAAAAACAATGTATATAAATTCTCCTTCTATCCCATGAATTAAAATTTTTTATATCCTAAATTAGAATAATTAATTTCACTTCTCCAAAGGAAAAAAAAAAAAAAGGAGGGGGGGTAATTATTCCCCTCCTATTCCCTTCCCTTGGATTTCCCTTCATCCATGCATAGTTTAAAGCAATGGTTAAACTACAAACAATCAACTTCAAGAACAAGATTTTGGAAAACCTTGGGATTAAACTTTTTGCCTCTTCCACACAGCATGGCTGTGATCTTAAAATCAAACACACTATTATGCATTAATTCAACTTACAACAAACAGAAACCATAGGCAAACTTGTGATTCAAAACATTTGCCCCATCCAAAATTCCCCAACTTATGCATGATCACTTCTTCCTAAGACATTGAAACACCAAGATGCAATAACCATATTCACAGTTTAAGACCCATTAATACAATGCCACCATAATATAAACTATAAGATAACAGCATCATCACTTAGGGTGAGCAAAATCCGGACCGGACTGAAAAAACCGACCAAACCGATTCAATTTTGTCGGTTCGGTTCTTCAATAAAAATTGATTCAGTTCGGTTTTCATTTTACAAAAATTTCAGTTTTCGGTTCTGTTTTTATATAAAAAAACGAAATTATTATGAAATCAGACCAATTTGAACCGAACCAAATTTAAAATACACGCAATTTAGTTAAATCGAACCGAATTGAATCAAAATTTTATAGGTTCGGTTTGTAAATTTGTAAAGTTCAGTTAAATTGGTTTTTTCAAAAATTTCAGTTCGGCTAGAAAAATAAAAAATTTGATGTGACAAATTTTAGTAAAAACCGAACCGAATTAACCAAATTGGTCGTTTACACACCCCTAATCATCACTAGCCAATAGCTACTTCATTAAGGTACATTCTAGCAACTGTTGGGAAAATATCTATTCTCTAGCTCACAATTTAATAGCAAACTGTAAATCTACCCACTAAAAAGATTAATAGTTAAAACTCTTCTAGTGGCCCAGAACCAACAGAGTATTTGGGCCAAAAAAAAAAAAAAGAAACAACAGACAGAATGTTTATGCTCTATCATGTATACAAGCTCACCTGATATGCCTTTGCCTGATAAGGACTCGTGCATGATGGATAGACTTTGCCATACCAGACTTGAAAACAAGCGTCTGAAGGCGGCGTTCAAGGAAGTTCTCCACAGTCAATGCCAGCACATAATCAAGCTTGTTCTGATTCTCATCCAAGAGACCATAACGATTCATCCTGCGAAGAAGTGCCTCACCCTCAAAGATCCGGCGTGGGTTCTTCTCGTCAAGGGTCAGAAGCATTCTAGCAGCATTACGGATGCGGCTCAATGCATACTGAACTCTCCAGAGTTCTCTCTTGCACCGCAATCCATACTCTCCCACCAACTTCAGCTCAGCATCCAATCGCTCCTTCTCATAGGGACGACGGGGCTTCTTGAATGTCTTTCCATCTAAATTCAGTCAGAAGTTGTTAGAAGCATAAAACAAAGCACAAATTCAATTACTAAGAGTCTGATTGGCATCTAAGAACGAAGGAGCAAGGCTCTTAAGTTCCAAACCCTAGATTAAGCTCCAAATTCTTAACGGAGCTTTGGTTATAAGTTGAAATTTTCAACTTGTAAAAACAACAAAAATAACTCCAAAACCCCAAAATTTAAAACTTCAAAAGCTTCAAATTTTCCTCTAGTTGTCTTCAAATTTGAACCGAAAGCAACACCAAACCTCAAAAATCTGCTCACCGTTTACCATTCAACAAAACCATGCCTAGTCATCAATCAAAAAAAAAAAAAACAAAAAGCACAAAACTTTACCTCAAATTAGACCAAACATTTAATCGATCAAACATTAAAAGCGCAAATCCTTACATAAAACAGTTAGACTCACAAGATTTGAACTCTAAATACATCAACCAACTAGCGGGAATCATGATAAACATTTGGCACATTAAATAATTAGCAAAAGAGATGGGGAAATTACAGTTGCGGTAGAAGGAAACGTGCACCATAGCTCTGATCCACGCTCGCAAAGACTCCCGCACTGTGTGACGCAGATAGTCAATGAGAGTTCATAAATGACAGCAACCCTAAAACCCTAACCCTAATACTCGAGCTCAGTTTGAGGCCAGCCCATTGGCCTGTCTTTGGTATTCTTTCGAATGGGTAGCCTATTTGTGAGCCCACCGCTCCCAATTTAGAGCCCATTTGGTTTGGACACCGGAATTAGGCCCCTTGGGTCCCCTAAGAACCCACGAAAGGATTAATGGATAGATATATTGTAAATATATATATATTTTTTAAGAAAACATGAAATAAAGTAAGATGTAACTTCAAAATAAAATTAATGTTCATGCTAAAAAGAATAATAATAATAATAATAATGATAACGTAAGTTGTGTAATTAAATATAACTCACGCATTTTGATAAAATTTTTATCTTATTTATCAAGATTTGAATTAAGATATTCTATTCAATGAGACTTCTAAAATAACAACTAATAAATTTTTTTTGTTGCACTAAATATTTGATATTGTATTTCCTTTAATTAAAAGAATTTGTAGTTGATTTTGAATTTAATTTTCTTAATATTTTTATGATGAAAGTTTTTCTTAATTTGATAAAAGTTATTAAAAATAAAAATTATATTTTATTGCATCTGGTTTATTTTAGTTCTTATGAATGAAAAAAAATTACAAATTTTACTAATCAATAAACTTTATATTATTTTCATAAAAATATTTTTAATTAATGGAAAGAAGATATTTCAGATATTGTTGACAAACATTTGGTTATTCATCTATTAAATTGAAATATTTATAAAACTATAATGTTTTTCTTGTAAAATCTAATAAATAAAATCTTAATATTCCAAAACACTTATAACAAAAAAGCTCTTTCAATGATTAATTGAGAAAGAAAAATAAATAAAATGGAAAAAAGAGATGCTAAGAGGGCACATTGGAGGCAGGAATCTTGTATATATCAACATCAATTGGTGCAACTTTCTCTCGTCAAATTGAAGCCCAAAATAATTTTGCAAGCTTTATCTTAAAGGTTTTAAAAAATCCGAACACCAATTAGCTTTGGATGGAATGATATTAAAGTTGTCTCTAAAACTAAGAGATCATAAGTTTAATCTCACTCAAAGAAAAAATTTTAAAAAATAAATTTCAAAATTTAGAAGGTTGATTTCTTGCATCTCATTTAATGCCAAGGTTTCGATTTTCCACATAATTATTTTAAAAATTTAATATTCTTTCTCTTCGTAGCATATGGTTATTCAATTTGAAAGTATGATTTGTCTTTTGATTTATATAAAAGCAATAAAATTCTTATTTTTATATGAAATTGAATTATTTTTAATTCACTTATTTATCAAACTAAATTTAGCGCTAAGAATCAAACAACTGTCAAAATTTCTTTAACTAATTTAATATAGAGTCAACAAAATAATGTCAAATTTATTTTCAAGAAATTTCTTACCTATGCTCATATGTATATAGAGAAATGAAAGATCTCATTTTATATTCCAAACATAAAATTTACATGAAATAAAATAACACGAGAAAGCCACCCTAACTTATTATGTAAGTACAATAAAGATCTCAAATACTATTTCAAATGAAATTTGGAAGGAAAAAAATTGTTTCATTCCTCCAATATATTAAGATTAAAAATAAAAAAAACAAATGCATATACTCTTTCTTTTTCCCATTTTAAAAAGGGTGTGGATTTATTCTATAATAAAGCAAGAAGTCACTTTCTGATATAACATGTGAAAATAGACTAAAGTGCTTATTGTAATCATTCATTATCTTTTCTGATATCTTAGGTATGGACTTTTCTTTTTCCTTGATCCATAATATGACTTAGAATCTATTATCACTATCATGGGCATCTCCATTACTATGAGTGTGATGACGTTGACTTATATCACATGTAACAAAGACATGAAAAATATATTATCTTTATTATTGTCATTTTGTGAGGTATGCTTTACCTGTCCCAGGGGACATCCCAACTACAATACAGTAAGGTCCCTTGTTCATGGTAGCCTTCAAATTACAGGTCACACATAGAAGAAGATGATACCAATTCTGTTTCTTTGCATTCAATACCCTTTACTTGCCAGAATATATAGATATGGTGACATTGTTAATATTTAGATTGATGCATCAATTAATGTCATGTTGTCCTACACACAACATTTATGGGTCCATTGTCTTGAGCTATGTTATGGATGAGCAATGCTCTTGATCTTATATATAGAGACTGATGGAAATGGATGGTTAAGAGAAAGGCTTAAGCAAACAATAAATAACATTAATAGCACTAATAATCTTTTTATAGTAAGGAATAATGTATTACTCTCAATCAATGATCAATTGCCTTTAAAACTCAAAAGATACATTAAAGAACATTATTGTATACGAATCATAAATTAGAATCATTATAGAATATAGTGGATTAAATTTTTTTTTTTTAAAAAAAAAGGTGTTCTTAATGAATTAAACTAAAAAGTTTTTCTGGCTCATAGGCAAAATCTTTATTTTTTTTGTTTTTTGGATCATATAGATGTTAAATCTTTATCTGTTGGATTTTAGGTTCTATTTTTTTTTGACGGAAAATAATTTATTTCATGAAAAATGTTTTATGGTGTTTGAAATATATTATAAAAATATTAATTTTCTTTTGATTTGTCATGTTATAACAAAATTTAGACTATAAATACTTTATATTTGTATTATTTAATATAAAAATATATTAAAAAGAAAAAATGTATAGATCTTATCGATCCTGACGAGCACCACTGATCAGTTGAAAATCAATTATAATAAATACATATATTTACATAGTTTATTTTTTCATTTATATGAGTTTGTGAGATAAAACTATTTTATTTAAAAATTGCTTAATTTTTCATTGATTAGAAAAATATTTTATATTTATTAATTTTTCTAAACATACCAAATATGAAAATGCAAAAAGATTTTTTCTAAAAAAAATATTTTATGTGAAACAAATGAAACTTTAAAAAAAAAATGTTAGTGATTTTATTCCTTCTATAGAATTATGTATTAATTGATAATTCTTTAATTTAAAATTATTACTTTTAGAGAATTATATATTTTATATTACGATATAATCAATATGTATACATTTTATTGTTAAACTCAATTTTAAATGACTATTATCATTTATCAAAGTATTTATATTAATAATACAATATTTTGATAAGTGATAATATAATGCATTTTTATTAAATCACTATTTTTGCTATTAGGTATTAATTAATTTTTATAATATAATCTTTTTGTATGTTAATTATTAACATAAGATTTATTTTTTGTAGGTAAATGATAATGTAAAATTAAAAATTTTAAGTCATTTGAGAAATGAAATAAAAAATTAATGTTGTTTTAAAAATTAAAAATTAATGAATTATGAGATTAGTAATTTCTCCATAGATGAATTACTAAAGATATGGGTTAAATTTTATATCAGACTGATTTTATGAATTAGTTAAGTCTCTGAAATTATTATGCTTAATCTATATTATATGTACAAACATGGTACTACAGCTCAGTTAAGCCATTTTTCTTTTGAAAAACAGAGGGGATCATCCCATAAAAACCAAACACAAACAGACCAAAGGGATTCATTGGCCATGCCATTCGATTATCATTATCCAAACAGTATGTTTCTCATAAGGCCATAAAAATTATATTCAATTTATTGGACTCTCCAATCTATCACCTATAAATTTTATCATATTCATATACATTACAGATAATCTCACGGTCTGAAATACTATAAGAAGAATAATCTCAATTTAGTATAGTTATAAAAAAAAAAAAATACAGTTGTCTCCTTTTCATCTTTTTTTTTTTTTAAATATTTATTATTTATCGTTAGTTAAAACGAAAACATGTTGTCAGCGAAAGATATCTTTTTGGATTTGTTGTGCATCATTTCATGAATAAAACTCTGAATGCTGAGTTTCATTTCTCATGCAAATCCTTGGATTCCTAGGTGAATGCTCAACATGAAGTCTAGCATTATTCCAAGATGAGATTTCAATGCTATCAAACCATTTTCGGAGCTTTTTTTTTTTTCTAAACATAATACTATAAATTTTTAGCGCTAAAAATTTGAGCCCAGTTGCTCATTTAGGCTGTTGTTTCTTAGAGGATCAACCACAGCAATTTGCATCAGTGAAGTCAAAAGATATAAAGCATGGTTTCCGTCTTGGTATACCAAATGCTGATGTTATTTATATGTGCAGGTGGTTGTGTATTAACACCATGATTGAGATTAAGATTGAGATGATTGTTTCAACATGTATATTTATTGTTTCTCTCTTAGTTACTCTGTTAGTATGTCAGTTGGCAATAGGGTTGGGAAGGTTTATTTTAATACTAGGGCTAACATTTTGTTCATGGGTTGTATGGCAACATATTGAAGTTAACGGGCTTGTTAAAGGTCGACCTTTGGACAACTTTAGATTTCTTACAATGGTTGAAATGATACTGTGATTCTGTTAATGGCGGCATAATGAATGAGTTTGTTGCTTCTTCTTTCATGATTCTCTCGCTATGTTTTACTCTTTGACCATGCCTTTTTTGTATTTATCTTAACCAACCTTGAACATATATTATTGCTTATTTTATTCTCATGACAGGAATTATAACCCTGTGGAACGGAGAATGAAAGGTGGAAAGGATCGGAACTCCAAGGGTTTTCAGAAGACCTCAAAATCACTGCAATCAAACAATATGCAGTGTTCTGCCTCCGGTGACGTTGTCAGCACGAGTAAAATGACTGGTTAGTATACAATGTAAATCATTTCTTTTGCTCCCTATATTTTTACTTTATTCCTTTGCTGTCCTGTTCATTGCTGTCTGATGCATTACTGCATGGTCAAAGCAAGGAAGGGGATCTCCTGTGGCAGGTGGGGCTAGTTCTTCAGCAGAAATTGAGAATTTGTCCAAAGAGGTATCAAGCATTAGTTTATTTTTTCTGGCTTGAACTTCAAGACATGAGTAGGTTTCATTTCCCTTGAAGACATGAGTAGGTTTCATTTCCCTTGGCTTTCGTCTCTATGATGGCAACCAATGCAGATAATTTTTTACTCAGTTGTTGGGGATTATGCAATAAGACATGCAAACCATCTTATCTCTTTTGTTTCAGTTATTTTGACTTTTTTCTATTGATTGCATCTATTATCAACATTTCTCTTTATGTTAGGATGCTATCTGTATAGTTTTTTAGGTGCATGTTAAGAATTGTATATTAAGTTGCTGCTTTTCATTTTGTAGGCCGTGTGATCGGAAACGATATTTTGTGTTCAGTGTTAAAAAGTTTGCAGTGTACATACAGGTTGCTGACCTCAAGCTCTCCATGGACCATCTGGAAAAAGAGAGATTTTTACTTTGCAAAGCTATGGGATATAGAGTTATTCAAATGCCTGACTTGGAGGATATCCCAGTAAGATTTCTGGTGAGAAATTTTGTATATTTATTCATACAAATGAAACCAGATATTTTAGTGAGATATTAACTGGGGGTGCGAGTTTTTCTTATATTCATGCCTTCGTTTATTTGCTTGCAGATGGCAGTTGCAATCAAGAAGATCTTGTATGCTGCTGATGCTAAGGAATCTGCACTTGAAGAAGCTCAGGAATATTTGTATCAAGCTCTGAATGATGGTGAGACTCAGGCTGAAAATGAGGCCTGAATTTTGATTAGCAATGGATACTGCTGCCTCGAAGAAGGAAGCGTTTTCAGGGCCTTGGTAAACAAGATCTTGGTTGCGTTGATCACAGGATACGGTGATCTTAGGTAGTGTTTAACAAAAATAAATGTAGCCTTTCTCTTTCTTGCACTTGCTGGATATTATCCTGAACTGAAGCAGTGACTAATCAATTAATGATGACAGCAGCTGCTGCTGCCTTATTCCATCTGCTGTAAGTTTTGTTGTTTCCTTGTCCACATGTAACAAGCATTCTACACATTAGCCAAGCATATACAGCTTTTGCCTAAAGCTTTAAGACATCAAGTTCAGATTCTAAGTTGTTTTAGTGTCTACTCTTTTTTCTTCTTTTTTAAATATTTTTCCAATGGAATCAGGCATTTCATATCCACATATATCGGTCAACACGTTGCCAGCTTCAACTTTAGAAACCATCGACTTGCCAGTTAAATCATAGTGATCTTCGTGGGAGAAAAAAAAGAAAAACCTCTGGCTTTCAATGCTACGGTGGCTCAAAGAAGATAGTCTTGAATTCAAATCTTGCAATTGTTAAGAGAAAACAGAAGGGAATTTTGACATTTAAAGCCTTAGCATGAGGTCCTAAGAAAATCAGTGGTTGAACAAACAATGCCATTTGAGAACTTCAGCTTGAGACAACTAACTGAACCGCCAGCTATCCATGCATTTATAGATCTACAAACGTTGTGGCCGGAGTTCTTCCAAAGCATCACCATATAAGATATTGCATGTGGAAGGGATGGGAATTCTGTTAGCTCACTAGAAAGTCTCAGACAAAGTGGAGCAGTGAATGTATTGCATTCATAATAAGTGCTGCAACATGGTAGCACCACGTTTTTTGGAAATCACCAGATCTTGCTGGAAATTATAGCAGTTGAAGACAAGCAAAAAAAATAAAAAATAAAAATGCCATCCGTGAATAATAATATTCCAAAATAATTGCAACAAATGGCTACCATTAACTACATTTAGTTCTCAGCAGCAATACTTAAGAATTTAGTAGTCATTCAAGGAGCTTGAAAAGATGCATCACTTCAGCATGACAGACATTTGAGGATAAGAGTTCATACACTGATATTGAATTTCAAGAGCCTAGTAAGGAATATACCTTACATTTTTAAGTGGATCAGCTCCATAGGAACATGCTGATGCAACTGTCACTAGTTTTTTTAGTCCAAAAACAGAGAACAAGAAGAATCAGTGCGTGTTATCTTTAGAAAAACAGGTGTTTCTCACATACATTATTGTCCATGAGAGTTCTGTGCAGTGCTAAAAAAAATATTAAATCGTAAAAAAGGGACACCATCACACCAAGCCATGACATGATAATTAAATATTATAACTTTACAAGCTACAAAGTTCAGTATCCTTCACAAAACAGCAAGAACAAAAAAACATAAAAAAAAAAGGAGAACATATCTGGATTCAGTCAAAAAGAGAAATATAGAACTTTAGTCATTTCAAGAAGGTACAGGGTAGAAGAGTAAACAGAAAATTACAAGCATCAATATCTATAGTCATTGCCAAAGGTTGTGTTTGTGTAACTGCTACTCCTGGACTTATCAGCCTGCAAAACAATAAGGAAGAAAAAATTAAGCAACTATCACATTTTGAAATTTATATTCCATATAAAATTAACAGACTACCAAATATGCCTCATTCACTGTTCGTCAGGGATAGGTATAATCATTGTATTCAAAACTGGCCTCTCAAGTTCCACCACTACTTATTCTTAGAATCATCAAGCTCCCAAAATCAGCTGTAAGCAAAAATAAAAAATAAAAAGAGCTTCATTTCATACCCTGTGAATGAGCTTCTCAAATGCTTCAGTCCCATTCTCTTCAATGTATCTCTCTGCAGCAGTTAGAATGTCATCTGGCTTACTGAAGACATCCTTCTTCCTTGGTACGTACCAGATATTAATGGTTTGCTGGGGGTTAACAAAGAGAGGTCTCACAAAGTGTTCATAGACATATGCAGCACCACTGAAGTATGGGATAACCAGCCAGCAAGTCAAAATGAGCTTTGCATATGACCAAATAGGTATCCTGCCATTACAGATATCGTATCTTCCAGCAACGATAAAATAGTCCTGATAAATAATAACTTAACAACAAACGAGGTCTTTACCTTTGTGACATTATTAGGATAAAGTTAAAATTTCAGAATATTTAATCTATTTTTAAAATCTATTTCATATCAAAAGAATATACTACATCTGCACCAAAAATATCACGATAATTCATCACATGGTGCCTTTCAAGAACAAGAGAAATTAATGGAAAAGCCCTACTATTTTCCACTGACAAGAAATAGCACAACAATAGAGATCAGTAGATCATAATCAAGATGATTGCTTTGGCTCAATAATCAAATTCCCATTAGTTGGAGAAAAAAACAAGGATTCATATCAGACACCAGATAATAACAGGGTGTGAATGCGCACACCCGCATTTGGGCCGTTATTGAATGAGGTAAGGGGGAAATCAGGCAATGTTATTCAACAAATGGTTCCAAACTACATCCAGAAGCACTTTCAAAGGAGATTCCCCTTTTGACAAATCCCAGTAACATATTAATAATGCAAAGTATATTCATTGGCCAAGAGTACAATAAATCTTACCATTCAATGATTCTGGCGAAGGTGAGCTCGAAAAGTGTAATCATAGAATAGAGGACCCAATACGTAAGCCATTGTTGATCATCAATGGGAGACTTGGTCTCAATTGCCCTAATTGAGGCATATCTGCAATAAAATAAAATAAAATAAAAATATTCAAATTAAATAACCATGACAACAGTGGATGTCAGTCCCATCATATTATGTTTAAAGTGAAAATACATTATATACAGGTAATAAAATTACTACAATATTCTTTAAGAAAAACTTACATACAAAAATTGATAATCAATAAAAAAAAAAATAGAAACATTACGTAAGTAAAAAATATATATATATTAAAAAAGTAGAAGAGGATTTAGGCTGCTTACAGAGGATAAACAAGACTAACCACAGGCCTGCAGATTAAACAAATAAATTAAAATTAGAAAGAAAAATCATAATCCCATCATTAAAAACCACCAATGCCTTTAAACTTACCTATTTTCAAGGGCAAAATTAAAACTTTAAACGCTCTAATTACCTGAACAGCTAAAAGTTTCTACCTTTATACATTCTAGGCTAACAAAAATCCCTTCTTTTTCACCAAAAATTTAAACTTGGTGAAACTCAAGTCTTTCCTTAAACAATAAGAAAAAGAGGATGGAGAGAAACGCACCCAGCAAGAACATCAAAGTTCTTAAGAAGAACCTTCAAGAAGCTTCCAGCCCCAGATCCCATCTTTCTTCTTGCGATCTCTCTTCCACAGGAAGTTCTGGCTTAAGTTTCTTTTTTTAAAAAAAAAAAAAAAACTTCTTGCTATTTTCTTTCTCTTTCTTTTATGGGTATGAGCTTCTGTTTTTGTCGTCTCAGTGACAAGTGCGTTCTTGGAGTATTCGTAAGAGCAGGAGACAAGTTTGTTTAAAGCTGAGACTGAGGAGTAAAATAACCAAAGTCGAAAAAGATGAGAAGCGAGAAAAGGTTGCTAGAAGAAACGCTGAGCCTGCTAGCTGCTCAGGAGATGCTTTCTTGCTTCGCGAAGAATGTTGAGTCACTGTTTTCATGGATTGCGGACTGTGGGTTTTCGGGTTGTTGTAAATATCAACCGTTTATCTAGAGTAGGCCACCAAGTTCTTTATTTCTTTTGCAGTAGTGGATTCGGCGCACCTAACAGTGTCGAATCTCTAAAACAGACGTTCCCTTTCGTAATAATCACAAAAATGCCACTGATCGGATTAACACGCACATTCATGATTTGAATGTGAGAATCGCTGAACTAACACTTTGTTTGGATTGTAGGTTTGAAAAATAATGTGGTGTTTGGATAGAAGTATTTGGAGTGGAATGGTTTGGTTTGAGAGGTTTTGGCAAATCAACCCATTTCCACCCAAACCAATAAAACACCCCAAATTGGGGTGTTTCAACGGGTTGACAGAAACACATTTTGTTTCATTTACATATTTGCCCTTTGTTAACATTTTCTTCTTCTTCTTCCTCTCACCGAACCTCTTCCTTTCTTCTTCCTCTCACCGAACCCTTTCTTCTTCCTGTCACCGAAAGTGTTCTTCTTCCTTTCTTCTTCCTCTCACCGAACCCTTTCTTCTTCCTCTCACCGAACCCACAGCACAAGTCGGCAGAAAGACAACAACAATCCACAGGAGACAGACAACAACAATTTTCCGATCAACTTTGTCAATCATCGGCGATCGTTCTCATCGACTGGGATTTGAGGTTTTGACTTACGTTTTCCTTTCTCTTTGTGTGCTTGATGATGCATATGATTTGTGTTCTGTTGATTTGTGTTTGTTGTTGATTACTGTTTCTAGTGACGAAAAGAGGGATAATCGGGGAAGTAGGATGAAT
>CATIWR010250925.1:0-11196 GCA_949677035.1 Omphalea diandra
AATATAATATTTTTTTTTATATTTTTATTTTTTTTATTTATTTATATATATTTTTATTTTTATTTTTTTATATATATATATATATATATATATATATATATATATATATATATATATATATATATATATTAGACACACACACATCCACAAACATATATTATCATTACATATATCAGTAGTTATGTTTTATATAATCACAACAAAATTAGGAATAAAAATATATTTATGATGTATAGTTATGTATTATAATGCTATAACACCATATATTATATATCTACATAATTAAATAGTATATTGTAGAATATACTACATATGTATCAAAGTATTATGTAATAATTTATTCTTTCTCTCTTCACAATTATTTCAATTTCTTATAGTTCAATTCGAATAATTATATTTGAAATCAGTTTGAATGCACTATTTTATTCAATGTGATTTTATTTGATTTAATTATTTCTAATATAATTATTAGATTTGATTTATTCAGTATTTATGCTCATCTCTAACTTAGATTATTTGCTGATTATTTTAAAATTTAAAAATTGCTTGTTGAAAAATTGTATTATATTGATATTGAAATTACATTTATTCTAATAATTATTATTAACATATTTAAAATAATCATTAATAAACTTTAAATTATATATATATATATATATATATATAGAGAGAGAGAGAGAGAGAGAGAGAGTTTAATGCGGATGGTCATATCACAAGTCAATGATCATAGGTTTGAATCTTTTGCAAATACCATAATCTAAACTTTCTGAATCAAATATTATGTTAATGTTTAGAATGGACATAAATTTATAAAAAAAATTATAAAATATCTAAATTATAAAAATTTTATTTTTAAAATTTTTATCATTAAATATGAGAATTTTATTAAAAAATAAATGGTACTATTCATTGTCAGATTTTAACAGCAAATTTCGTTGTCTAAAATTTCTTATTTTGCGACCAAAATATGCCTTTTTATTAACCAATTAGTTTAAAGAGAAAATTAGCTTACTACAAGAAATTTGGCTTCTTAGTATAAATTATTTTGTCACAATAAATGTTAAATTCCTCATAATTAACATATTATAACGAAATTAGTTGGACACCGAATTTAGCAAAATAAGCTTGTCTTAATAACTATTTTGTGACAAATATAAATTTGCCACAATATCATAATTAATTATGACAATTTATGTTTGTCATAAAAAATAAATTTTGTGACAATTTATGTTTGTCATAAAAAGTTAACTTTTGTGACAATTAATTGTCACAATATAGTATAATTTTATTCAAGAAATAAATTTTTGTCACTATTAATCCTTGTCAAAAGCCAAAGTATGATTTTTTTTATGATAAAATCATAGTTTTTGACAAAAAATAATTCTCACAATTTTAGAGTTGACAAAATATTATTGTCACAAAATATATTCGTGAGAAAACATACCATTTCACAATAAATCAATAATGATGAATTTATTTTGTTATAAAAATATCTATTGAGTATAGTTTTGTCCCAAAAGATAAAATTTTGTCGCAATTAATTACAAGTTAAAAGTCAAAGTACAACCTTTTTATGATAAAAATATAATTTTTGACACAAAAAGTTTTCACAATTTTAGGATTGACAAAAGATTATTGTCATAAAATATATTCGTGAGAAAAGAGACTTTCTCACAATAATTTAATAATGATAAATTTATTTTATCATAAAAGATATTTCATGTGTAAACTTGTTCTCACTATTTCTATATTATGTTAAATTATATTTTGTCATAAAAGATATTTAATGAGTAAACTTATTCTCATCATTTTTTATATTATGATAAATCATATTTTATCATACAAGATATTTAATGAGTAAATTTGTTCTCACTATTTCTATATAATAATAAATTATATCTTATCACTTTTAAATTAGTATGAGAAATTTTTCTTTCGCTAGAATTTTATTATTTAAAAGTGACAAAAATCATTTTGTCATAATTATAACTACTAAGAAGATATTTTTGTCACAATTAATTATTGACAAAATTGATTCATTATTATTTATATAGACAAAAATATTTTTTTAAAATTTTTTATCGCTTGTGATAATTTTGTAGATATAACACAATAATGAGATTATTCTATGACCTTTTTTTTTATTTCATAATACAATACTAATATTTACAAATAAAAGCACAAAAATATATTATCACTTTCAAATTAAAAATAGAACTTCATTAATTCATCAAAGAAAATTGTATCTAATATATAAAATTGCATGATGCATGATTGAATATACTTAAAAATAATGAAAATATTTAAAGGTCTATCAATTAAAAAACTAAGACTAAATGACAATGAAATTTGATATGATTGGTGGCATAAACAAAAATGAATCATTTCTACTTGGCCATGTACTTCCATCTGCAAAAAGCATATACATATATATAATTAACATATGATTTAGAATTATAATAACCTTAGAATATAATAAAAATGAAATTAAAAAATGTAAAATATAAAAATATTGAACTATACTCAACTTCAACGCTTACCAATTAGGAGCCATAGTAGAAGCTTGATCACCATTTTGTTATATCAATTTCTCACCTAGATCACTCAATTGATTGTATGAATATGTTAATTTATCAATTGTAGCTTGTTGATTTTGAATTCTCTCCTTCAATTCAGTAGCTTGCTTTAATGTTCAATTTTTTCTTCATATAAAAGATCTTCTAACTCTAATTCTCTATATGAACTTGATTTGGCTCCATATCCTAGTCCACAGGCATAACCAGATTTTGGCTTCAAAACTTTTTCAATAATTTAGTCATTTTAGTGTCTTCTTCTATTGCTTGTGATTGATTAGTTTCCATTTGCACCTACACATAATAAAATATTTGAAGTGCAATGAGAAGTTAATTAAAATTTTAGCAACACATACATCATGTGTTGATAATTTCTCACATAATTTTCTTCAGCTTTTGAGTGAACCCATGTGCCATCCTTTTTGTGATGTTTCTCAAAGTAAATTTTCATTTCAATTGGTTTATCATGTGTTTGCTTTGAAGTTTCCTAAAAAAAAGTATGAATAGTTCAATTTAAGTGGCAAACAAACAGTAAATAGAAGTATTTACAAGTACTAGTTGATTTTCTCATACCATTTCTTATAATCATGGGCAATAAGACTTTGAACCTAAAGTGTGTGAGACTTTCATTTTCTTTCAATTGCCAATGTTTGCTATACTTTGATCCTATATAAAGCAATTAAATCAATTGTTGTTATTGTAATACATATATTGTACTAAACAAAAAATGATTGAATTGCTACTTTACCTTAAATTGTTCATCCTCAGCAAAATGCTTGCATAATTCTTTCCATTCATCTACTTTGACATCTTTTGGAGGATTTTTTTCTGTTTCTTCACGACATGAAAACTTTTTATGCTACATATGACATCGATACTTATAATTCATAAAGCATCTAGCCATCATTTTGTATACAACTTGTTTTACATGTGGATCACTCAAATGTTTTTGAAATTCACTTTGTAAAGTAAATAAAAAAGATAAGGATTGAGAATAATATAATTCACATATATAAGTACAACATAAAAATTAACATTACCTCAGGTTTTGTAATGAGAGCTTGCTTAGTTGCATCAGTAATATCTGACCAATAAAATAAACCAAGTGATGTCATCAATCTAGTTAGAATTCTAAGTTCCATCTTGAATATTTTTTCAGAATGACCCATTGGTAAATTATTTTTCTTATTTATTATAACTCCACTAATTTTCGAACCCTCTTTAAGTCTCCTTCTAACCTCAAAACCTCTAGCATTCCCACGATCGTTTTTCTTTGTAATAAAAACTGAAAAGTAAAAATAATTTAATAAATCACGATCCATAATTTAAAAAATGTGATAAAATACTATCCAGAATTAAAAAAATGTATAACTTTCACGAACTGAAAGCAAACAACATGATACACACATTGAAAAATTCCAAGAGAGAGAGAGAGAGAATTGAAAAGTGCTGAACTAAAATTGCAAAATTGAAAAGTGCAGAATTATAGTGCATGATTGAATAGTGCAGAATTGAAATAACCGAATTGAAAACTGCATTCATAAAAATTGCAGAATTAAAAGTGCAGAATTGAAAGCAAAATTACAGAATTAAAAAGTGCAGTCATGAAAATTGCAGAATTGAGTAGTGCAGAATTAGATAGTGCAGAATTGAAAACTGCAGAATTAAAAATTACAAAATTGAATTAACAGAATTGAAAAATGCAGTCATAAAAATAACAGAATTAAAAAGTATAGAATTAAAAGCAAAATTACAGAATTAAAAAAGCGCAGTTATGAAAATTGCAAAATTGAATTAAATTACAGAATTGAAAATTACATAATGGAAAAATGCAGAATTGATATATAAAGATGTACAATTCCTTGTGGAATAATTAGTTTCTCCCTACTTTCATTTTGCTTTACAAAAGTGACATCTACATTATTTTTCTTTTAATACAATGGCATATTTCAACTTGAAAAAATATATTTTTTAGAATACAATTAATTTGAAATCAATACGAAAGTACTACGAAAAAAAAAACTAACCATTCATTGTTTCTGCTAGTATGGAATCACTTGGTGTGTTTGACAAATCACCATTCCGAGCAGAATTGTGAAAACACTTCTATGAGATTAAGCTTCTACTACAAAGAGTGAAGTTGAATTCGTTAATGTAGAAGGAGATTGAGATCAAAGTAGTTACTTGATTTGAAGTTGAATTTGTTTTAGCTTGAGATTGAGCTTGAACTTTTGCTCTAGCAACCATTTGCAAAGATCCCAATGTTATAATCCTTTTCTTATTACCCGGTGCCATAGTCTTGAAGCCTACATAAACATTAACCATTATCAATAATATGATTTAAAACCATAACAAATTTTCAATAATGTTGGAGGGCTTCTATGGGATGGTGAAATGGTGTAGAAATTGGTTATGGAGTTGTAAGACCAATGAACATTGTACATGTCGATTTCCCAACTAAACAAAAATCGCAATATTCATATTATTGCATTGTAATCGCCCACAGGAGATCAAGAGAAATTGCAATAACAAGAATTTTAAACAACAAGAATGAAAGTGCATGGAGAAGAAGAGAAAGTGCACTAATCACCCTCAATTGTTACTATGACCGGAAAAAAAAGTTTATTAAGAAACTTAAATAAGAAGAAAACCAAGACATAGTTGATTAAGAAATAAGTCAGTTTGCAACTGAGATCACAACTAATATTGAAGAAGTGTCTCTGCTGCAAATCTTGAAGAGAAACTAAACTAAACATGATTATTGATGCAATGGGATTAACTATAAATGTGTTTACTGGCCTAATTGTTAGGAGAATGTGGTGAGAAAGAAGACTAAGAAAGATAAAAATTAAGGAAACAAAAAAGGTGGAGGGAAAATAAAATTCATAAATAAAGGGAATAAAAAGTTATAATTAGAGGGAATTACAAATTTTTTTAGGATGAAAGGAATTATAAAATTAGGAAAAGATAATTAGAAATTTAGTAAAAAAAATATTTAATAAAATTTTTCCCAAAAAATCTGTCATATGGGCAAAGAAGGATGTGAAAGGGAAAATTTTGATATGGGCATCAAGGAATGTTGTAGACAGTAATTTATGGAGTAAATTGTAACAACTGAGTTTGAGTTTTGAATTTGAGAGATAATGAAAGACTACTAATAAGAGCTATGATTTGTTGTTTGTTTTTGTCTTGTTTGGTTTGATAAAGGAACAAATAAACATAAAATGGAGTGGTGAGTGGAGTTGGTTATAGGGGATGATCATAATAACATTTAATATTTAATAATAATAAAGAGATGTGTAGGCTTGTTTCCTTTGTCAACATGAAACAAGAAGTATGGGTTCTTCTCATATTCTAGCCATCCTAGGAAGTAAGAAGATTCTTGATCGTGAGTGTTGCATGTGACTTTCCTAGACAAGAGCCTCATTTTTGGTATAAATGTATGTATTTATCTCTTGGAAAAAAGAAAAGAGTTTTAATTCTTCAAGAAAGGGAACAACAAGTTAAACACACAAGAACGATCTATGAAAAGAACTACTAGATAGTTGATTGGTATGTAGTATTTGATTGAAGAAGAGAAGAGAATAGGAAATGGGTAGGTGATGGTGTAGTGGAGAGGTGCATAGCGATTGGTAACATATATATAATGGTCGAGTAAGTGAATAAAATCTCACTGACTAATATGACCAAAGAGAGATTTCTTTCTTTTCCTTTATAATTATTAGACATTAGTACATATTTTATATTATCAAGACAAATGACATTCTACATCTTTAATTTTATGTATTACAAGTCAAGCACTCAATTATTAAAATGTTAGTTCAATAATACTATAAATATAACTTTTCTTTATAAAGAAAAAGAAAAACAGTAATAAAAAATAATATGATAAAAAATAAATTTAATAAAATTCTTCTACTTCGTGCTTTCTACTAAGAAAATGTTCATACAAATATGATGGTCAATATTATATAAGTTTCTAATGAAATTTGCCCAATAATATCAAATATCATTTTCTATAAATATCAATTATATTATTTAAAGTCTATTTTTTAGAAAAATTGAGGTCAAATATCAATTCATCAAGTGAATTTTATTTTAATAATTCAATTAATTTAATTATGTATTAGATATAATCAATCTTAACTCAATTAAGATTAATTAATTATTGTTTTAAATTAAATTTATTTATAAGTATGTATTTTAATAATTTAAATTAATATTTTTAAATTAAATATATTTTTTATTATTTAAGATTTAGTTATAAATCTTAGGTGCATTGAAGAATATGATATGAGAGTAATGACATAATAGTATTTGGAAAGACAAAACTTCCGAGCAGTTTGGATTTTGATCCAAAAAGACTATGATTCCATTGCAAATGGCCCAACGGTCGAAACTCACTACTTTCGATAGTGATGTCTGTCACTTTTTGGCCAAATTCTATTGTTTAGACCTTGAAAAATTATTTATTTATTTTTTGTAATTTTTCTTTTAGTGGAAAGCTCCGATTTGAGGATGCTTGTGTCAAATTTATATTTTAATTAGCACATTTTAACAAATATAAAAAATTTTGAAATAAGGTTTTTACTTTTTAACTAAAATTTAGATTTGAATAGACGAAAAAATTAACAATATTGTGTTAAGAAGGCATCACATAATTTTCAAGTTAAAGTCAAGAATTCAAGTAGGTTTTATGCCTTAATAATACAAAATTCCAAAAAGTTTACAAATTTAGAAATAAATTTTATAGGTTTTAGGTCTTGCTAAAATTTAATTTAAATTTATTTATAAATATGTAATTTTAATAATTTAAAATAATAATTTTCACTAATAATTATTTTAAATTAAATTAGATTTATTTTTTTATTATTTTAGATAACATATTTTAATATATTCTTGTTTGAGATTTGATTATCAATCTATATGATATAGAAACAATGGCAAAATACTAGTTGCAACTCATATATCTAGAAGTAAGTTCATTTGCTTTGCAATTATATAGCTAAAAAGTCTCAAAATGTTCAGTTGAAGAATATACAAAAAGAACAAGGTCAATGTCAAAAATTATTAGATGTTAAAGCATGATACAATCACCATTTGACATGTGGTTAAGGCCACGAATATGATTTAAGGTATTAGGCAAATCATTTTGAGCATTCACTCTAAAGCCAAAGCAACTCAATATCTCATAAACTGTAATAGTGTTAGCCACTTGAGTATTCACTTGCAAGACCAATGAATCAACCAAATCCATTTCAACCTTCATTTCCGTGAATTCGTAATAATAACACAATCTATGATAAAATATATGTATTGCATGAAGCAACTAGTAAGACTGACAGTCTGATTTTAGATTTTATACTTCAGTTAGATTTTAAGACTGATTATAATCATGATTATAATGGAGTCAAACACTTAGAATAATCTATTCTACATTAGAGAAGCCTTACCTGGAAAGTTTAACACAAAAAATAAAAAGAACTACCTCATCCATCCATATTTCAACAATTTCAAATTTTGATATCACAAATTTAAGTAAATCAATCAAACAAATTCAATTAAAATCAACAACCAAATTCTAGATCAACTAAAATATACTAAAATCAATATTCTATGCTTGATATAATAAATTCTATATCAACAGCATGGTCCTAAGATCCATATCACAATAGCCAAAGACCTGTCTTGCATATTTCAAATTTCGAAATTCTAATAATACAAATTCAACTAAAATTAATAACCATATTATAGATTAACTAAAATCAACTGAAATCAAGTAAAACCAACTAAAATTTGAACCTTGACATGATAAATTCTAGATCAACAACATGGTCATGAGTTCTGATTGCCCTTCCAAATTTGGTAATATTCCTAAAGACAAAAATATATAATAAGCATGTAATAAATATCATGGTGAATCAAGTTATATAAAAATAATATAATCCACTACTTTGGTAGACAGAAAATTATATGAGTAGTAGTTGTCATCTTCTTCTTCTTCTTCATCGACATCATCTAATTCAATTTCATCATAATCAATTTCATAATGATCAATCAATGTATCATCATCTTCATCATTAGAATCACTAGCATAAGTAGATTTTGCTAGATTCGATCTTTGCATTTCCAATACAATAGTGGCATCAATTTGATTTGGCAATACATCTCTTTGGTGTAATGGTTCAAAAGTTTGACCATCAACTTGCTCAACCTCATGAACATCATTTGCCTCATATTGTTGGTAAGGCTTATCATTCAATATTGATTCTTCATTATCCTTCCTTCTTCGTAACAACATACACATTTCTAGGATATGTCCTTTGCACAATTTTATAAATTTGAAAGGTACATCGTCCATATTGACTTTGTACATTTAGAAATATTTTTATTTTGACACTAAACATATTTATAAAAAATTAAGAAATCAACAAAATTTTTAACCATTTAGACTAACTAATATTGAGAGTTAGAATGTATTATCATACTGATATACATAATGCATTTTTGGGATCTTAATTAACCTTAATAAATTTGATATCTTAAATTAATAATGCCTATCAAATCAAAGGGTTATAAACTTTATACTTTGAACCATTCTAGCTACCATATTAAATTATACAAAATAAGTGATATTTATAAAAGAGGGTGATTATTCACATGTAAATGAATTAACATGGAAGAAAACACATTAAAACCAAGGATCCAAATAGTAGGGAAACACACTAAATGGATCTATATTCTTTTTTTCCCTATTTGCAGAATTCTTGTGATCATAGATGTTGTGATTGGGAATGACTCATAAATAAATACAATTTCTTTAAACAGATGAAGCAAAAACACATAAGAAGACAAGGAGCACCCTTAATTTCCCACGGTCGTAGATATTGAGCAATTTCTACAAGCACCCTCAAACATCACTATTTGTGATACAATTTAGTTTGTTAACAATTGAAACGAAATCAAGTAATATAAAAAGAAACTAAATGCTCTGATAAGTGGGTAAACAAAATCAAGTCAGCATACTATAGATTTACACAAACGTAACCAATCCCAAACCTAACAAGGCAACATTTTTTCCTTCCCTCAAACCAACAACTAAAGTTTTCCCAAGTCTAAAGATACATATGAATCCTCCACCCCACAAGATTAGATTATCTAATTTTTCCACTTTTAGGTATGTGTTCTATACTAACTATAGTTTCCAATTTTTCTATTATTGGGAAAGAAGAGACCAAAGAGAACATACTTAGGCACAAAATCGTGCAAAATTATTATAATTATTATCTAAATCTTGAAATTAATCCACAAATTAAAATTAACCCCCTTTTCAATCTCCCAAAAAAAAAAAAAAAAAGAAAACAATAGACAAACCTTAAATTGAGCATTTGTCGACGGCAAGAAGTAGCAATGTCCTTGAAAGAAAATCTGTCGGCAAGGTGATGTCAATGGTGTGGAGCTGTGGGAAAGGGAAAGCCGGCGTGGAATGGTTGAATTGATATAGCAAAGTTTCAGTTCTCGTTGGCCTAACATTATTGGAGCTGGGTGTGGAAGATAGATGAGATCAAAATCAAGAAACAAAGTGATAGAGAGAGAAAGGCAATTGAGATAGAGAGAATGTGAGAGTGAAAGAAACAACAGGAGAGATAAAGAGAAAGGGAGAAAGGGAGATAGGCAAAAAAAAGAGAAGTAATATTAAAATTGAATTAGGAATTCTCATCTACTTATGGTAATAAAATTTGTATTTTTTTTAAATTGGTAGATTCAATATCTTTTAATGGAAATTTTACATAAAAAATTCAAACAAAAGGAGAATAAATGTTCTATTTAAATATTATTTTTTATTTCATTTAATTTTTTTAGAACTAGGAACTTTATTCTTTCTGTTAATGATATCAAATAATACATTTATTTTTTTTGATATAAATGTTATTTATCGTAATAAATATTTTCTAAATAATATTTTAAATAATTAAAGATAGCGACAAAAATTGATTGACAGATTTTATTATAGCAATTTATAGTGACAATTTATTTTTTTTCACAATAAAGATGATTTATTATGACAAATAAAATTATCACAATAATGATTTTATACAATGATAAAAATTTTATTGTGATGAAATTATTTTATTATTTTTCGTAACATGTCAAATATTTATTATGATAAAATATTATGAGAAAATCTTTATTGTCATCATACATAAATTTTGATTTATTGTGACAAAAAATATTTAACTCAAAAAGATTTTATCATAATTTTAACCATGTGTAAAAGTATTTATGATAAATTCTTAATTTGTCATAATAAAATCGTATATTACAATGAAAATATTTTTTTATCACAATATGGTGACAGTATTTGTGGCAAATTATTAATTTCTCATAACAAAATCATGCACTATGATGAAATTTTTTTTGTCACAATTATTTTTATTACTATATACCATTTGTGACAGTAATTGTGATATATTTTTAATTTGTCACAATAAAGCTATATATTGTTACAAAAATTCTCACAATTTTTTATCACAATATACCAAATTTCTTGTAGTGGTTATTATACTTTAATATATATATATATATATATATATATATATATATATATATATATATATATATA
>CATIWR010250935.1:0-39515 GCA_949677035.1 Omphalea diandra
ATAGAATCAACCACAAGCAAACTAGAAATAAAATTCTTTAACCATATAGCTTGTGTACTAGCACCATAACAAACAACAAACTCAGTTTGCATAGTAGAAGAAGTTGTAAGTGTTTGTTTAACACTTTTCCACGAAACAACAACACTAGCAAGCATAAAAATATAACCCAAAATGGACTCCATATCAAATTGACAGCCTACAAATCAGAGTTTGAGTACCCCATTACTGCAAGATCATCCACACGCCTATAAACCAACATATAATCCTTTGTCTTTTGCAAGTATCTCATTACCTTCTTAGCAGCTATCCAGCGATCCCACCCAGGATTAGAAAGATATCGACCAAAAACACCAACAACGTATGCAATATCTAGTCTTGTACACACATATGTGTACATCAAACTGCCAACTATACTTGCATAAGAAATATTATTCATGATTTTTTTCTCTATATCACTTTTAGAGCACTGCTCCTTATTGAATTTATCTTTTTTCACCACAGGAGTATCATAACCTTTGCAAGATTACATATTGAATCTACTGAGCACACGATTAATATCGGCCCTTTGAGAAAGACTTAATAAATGATGAGACCGATCACGACGAATCTTAATACCCAAGACAAAAGATGCCTCTCCAAGATCTTTCATATCAAAAGTCCTAAAGAGTAACTGTTTAGTTTCACAAATCATTCACATATCATTACTAGCTAATAAAATATCATCAACATAGAGAACAAGAAATATAAATTTACTCCCATTGATCTTATGGTAAATGCATTGATCTATCTTGTTCTCTATGAAACTCAGTGAAGTAACTATCTCATCAAATTTGAGATACCATTGATGAAAAGCCTGTTTGAGACCATAAATAGATTTCTTCAGTTTACAAACTAATTGTTCTTTTCCACTTTCTTTAAAACCCTTCAGTTGCATCATGTAAATTTCTTCACCCAAATGACATCCATTTGATGCAATTCTAAATCAAAATGAGCAACTAAAGTCATAATTATCCTAAAGGAATCTTTAGAGGAAACAGAGGAAAAAGTCTGATTATAATAAACACCTTCACGCTGTGTAAACCCCTTAGCAACCAATATGGCTTTAAATTTCTCAACCTTTCCTTTAGAATCCTTTTTGGTCTTGAATACCCATTTACAACCTATGAGTTTATATTAGAAGGAAGTTCTACTAGTTCTCAAACTCCGTTATGACTCATTGATGCCATATCATCTTTCATAGCATCAATCCAGAATTTAGAACAACCACTATTAGCAGCCTCATCATAAGATACAAGATCAATAACATAAACTATATTATAATCATCTTCACCAAGATAAACCTTATAATCATCGAGAATTGTTGACCTTCTCGCCCTAACAAACCTTCTAACAAGTATTGGTTCAACTACAACAGGCTTTGGAGGATTGTCAACAGGAGGAGGAAGATCAATTGCATCCTTACCATCACCACCTACTTGAACATGAACCCTTATAATTCTTTCATGAGATAAAGGTAAAGAAATGGTTGCAATTTCACTTTGTACACCATGATTAAGTGGTTGAGAAATGTCTCGATCAGCAACATCCATCTTAAAAAACTTCGCAGTCATAGACTCTACAATCCTTGAGCCACGTGTAGGACAATAGAACTTGTATCTTTTAGAATGGGTTGGGTGCCCAATAAAGTAACAACGAGTAGTTCTATGGTTAATTTTTTTCTCATTTGGATAATATATTCTAACCTCAGCAGGACAACCCCAAAAATGAAAATGGGTTAAACTAGGTTTTCTACTAATCCACAACTCAAAAGCTGTTTTAGGTACATATTTGCTAGGAACACAGTTCAAAATGTAAAAGGTAGTTTTAATAGCCTCACCCCATAAGAATTCAGGTAAGTTGGACCTACTCATCATGCTCCTCATCATATCCTTCAAAGTATGACTGCGCCTTTCAACGACACTATTTTGTTTAGGACTATCAGACATGGTATATTGAGTAACTATTCCACATTCTTGCAAATATTTGACAAACTCTCCCATATGTTGAATAGTCTCATTATATTTGCCATAATATTCATCCCCTTGATTAGACCTCACAATTTTAATGACCTTTCCCAATTGTTTCTCAACCTCAGTTTTGAATATTTTGAACATCTCAATAGCATCTGATTTCTCTTTTATCAAGTATAAATACCCATAAAGTGAAAAATCATCAATGAAAGTAATAAAATATTTATTGCCACAAATAGTAGGTGAATAAGGTCCACTAATATCAGTATGAATAATCTCCAGAAGATCTAAACTTCTATTAACACCTTTCTTTTTATTCTTAGTCAATTTACCCCTTATACAATCTACACAAACATCTAAATCTTCAAAATCAAGAGGAGAAAAAATGTCATCTTTTACTAGTCTTCCAATTCTTTCTCTTAATATATGATCTAAACGTTTGTGCCACAATGAAAAAGATTTTTCTTTAATTAAGGATCGTTTGGCCATAATATTGACTTCACAGGAAGATTTGCAATCTTTAGCATCATCTAAACACAATCTATATAAATTATCGAACAAAACACAGTCACTGATCAATTTCGAATCTAAAAACATATTGGCTCTTTCATTACCAATAGCAAAATGATATCCAATTATATCCAAAACGGAAACTGAAACCAAATTTTTCCTAAAAGATCGAACATAAAAGGTGTTTTTCAAAATTAGACAAAGTCCAAATTCCAAAATTAGTCTAACTACTCCTACTTGATCGACATCTATCTCCAAATTGTTTCCAACTCTAAGTTTGGACTCGCTGTCATTTGGCTTTCGTTTGCTTGTGAACCCCTATAAGGTAATAGCAACATGAACAGTTGCACCACTATAAGCCACTAAAAATTTGGTGACACATCAACCATATAAGATTCAAAGCAAACATAAGCTAAAGGAATACATTCTTCTTCTTTCTTCTTTAGCCAAGTTGTGAATTGATAACAATCTTTTCTCTTATGACCTTCTTTATGACAAAAGAAATACTTTACCTTACTTTTGTGGACAACTCTAAAGTCTCCCCCTCTCTTAGTTTGACTCCTACCATGCCTTTTAAAATTTTGATTCCTTTTAGGAGCATAATAATTAGGTTTAAACTTACATTTATCATTTTTAGGATCAGCCCTAGATTTTGTCAATAGCATAGCAACCTCACCCTTTTCTTTCCTGATTTTCTTTTCCTCATCATCACATTTGGTTATAAGCAATGGTCCAAGTAGTGTTTTGGGAGTTATAGACAATCTTAATTTGGTTGAATTTAGGAGGCAGTGTGTTTAAAGCTTAGTGAACAATAAATTCATCAGAAATTTCAAGCTTAAGACCTTTAAGTTTGGTTTAGAGGTGAACCATATTTAGAATGTAATCTCTCACATTCCCACTATAGTTATATCTCATACTGGTTAAATGACTCATTAAGGTCTCAACCTCAACCTTATCAGATACAAAGTATCTATCTTTTACAGCAGCAAGAAAAACTTTGGCAGTAACATCAGTGGACAAACTACTCTTAAGGTATTTAGGAATAGTTTTCCTCATGACCATAAGACTGAAACGATTCAATCTCTTCCATTTGGCATGCAGTTCTTTTTATTCAATATTACTCTTACGGGTGGGTTTAGTAGACTCATCTTCATAAAGGACATAATCAATCTCACCCATTCCTAAGACAAACAAAATGTCATATTTCCACCTTTTAAAGTTGGTGCTAACCAAGAGTTCAACAGTCGCAGTACTGTTGTTTAGACTAAAGGAGACTATTTGTGACAAAACAAAAACATGTATTATAATTGGACTATGTACAAAAATCAAATTTATGATTTACACAATCTAGAGAATTATGACATCACTACATATTCCCCCTTTAGGTAGAACATGCACATGCAATAGAATTTATAATTATGAAGCACAGAATTGAGATCATACTAGTTTTGAGAAATCTATTCCCTTTGGGCTGACAAACTCTCTAGACTAATGCAACTCTAAGCACAAATAGCTTCATCTCAATAAGCACTCCCAAAATCATTGCATCTAATAATCCCCTTTGGGCAGGTTATTATATACATTATTTTGGAATTATCTCTTCACAAAATTAAAAATAACTTTACGAATTTCAATGGACGTTCCACTTTGGCGGTAACAACCATGTTAACCCTTAAAATTATTTTTAATTAGAGATTTATAAAAGCCCAATTAAAATGCATACCAAACACAAATATATATATATATATATATTTCAAAAATATGCAAGGTACCAAACACAAATATACCTTAATTTTAAACACATGATTATTTTCTCATATATGTGCAAAATAAATATTTATTATCTATTTATTTATTTTATCACAAGATTAATATCATTAAATAATAAACTGATAATTAACTATATATAAACCATCTAAATATATATATATATATATATTAATAATCATTGAAATAAGAAAAAATACCATGATGAACATTAAAAAAAATTTTGAAAAAGACCTATAAATTATATTGGCCACAATAAAATTAACATAGCACACTTGATATCCCAAATGCTTGAGATATCTTCCTAATCCCCAACAAGGAAAATGAACCTCCAATCGATAAGCATTCAATAATCAAATAGAAAGATACAAAATGTTAGACGTAACGGACTGGTATAGTATTTAGAAAGTGTGAGCATGGCCAATATGGCTTAGGTTGTAAACCGATGCACCGCAAACGCACATTCCAACTTCAACATCCATTTTGGGTTTACACAACTCATTCTTTCTACTCATTATGTTGTAATGCCACAATTCTGCTGATAACAGAGGTGGAACCATAGCCGCTTCACCACTGCCATTAACTTTCTCATTAATTGGGGCTTAACCAATTTTTTCTTATTTTAATTAATCTCTTTTTCGGATAAAACAAGTACATAGACTCATAATTTAATTATCAATACAAAATATTTAGGGTTCTAAATCATATACAATCTTAGGCTCTGATACCACATGTAAGAATTTATTCAGGATCTAGTACAAGAATTTAAAATATCATTCAACAGTTAAGTGAAAACAAATTTTGTACCTATTTGCGTAGTAGATCCGAGATTGTTGTGAGCCATAATAACGACCACTGAAATTGAACACTAAGATAATAGGTCAGAATGGTTGAAAACGAGAGCTAAGTCTTCCTCTTCTTGACCTTCTCACAAGACGGCTACAATGGGTGTAGCAACTAGTATTAGGGTTATGAAGGCAGGAGAGAGGATCTAACATATTTATAATAAATTTTAACAGACCCACACATCACAGGTCTATGTTAAAATAAGTATACACTGACCGTCTTCCATATCGGCCCATTAAAGGTATCACAAACCCATAACTCAATTGATCACTATTTCAATTGGGCTTACCCACTAATCAATAAATTATAATATTTAGTCCATTTTATAAATAATTTAAAGAAACTCACAATTAATATTAGCCCACATAAAAATTCCAATAAAGGAAAAATAGAATCGATAAAGTTGACATACCTAGAGGTATAGAATGTTTGAGACTTGGTGTCATAATAGATATAAGCACTTTAAGTGAGAGAATAACCAAAAAAGACACAAGGTTAGGACTTAGTTTCTAATTTATGTAAAGTGTAGGGTTAGAGCCATATGTAGCAGAGACAACCAAAGACCCAAAGTTTAGATAAATTGGGAGGATGGCCAAATAATTTTTCATAAGTAGAGGTCATAGACATGTTCACTTGGGGCATGTATTTATTAGATAAATCACAAAGCATAGGGCTAAAAAGTGATAGGGACAAAAGAATAGTGAAGAAGAGAAAGACCCGTTTCAACAATATGGCGGTGTCACCATTCGAAAAAACCATTGTTTTCTAGAGTATGCGATGGAGTTATAAGGTGAGATATATCATTTGTCAGCAAGAATTTCTTTACGGAAGTATATTTGTCATCATTATTAGTATATAAAGTGATGATAAGAGTGTGAAATTTTTTTTTTCCACAATGGTTTTAAAATGAACAAAGACATTTACATTTCAAATTTCTTTTGCAAAGAGTAGAACCAAACATAACGAGTAAAACGATTGTAGACATTGCATTTTGCACTCTGAAAAATTTTGATCCGATGATAGTCAACCAAAATTGAAATAAAAAAATGAGTGTGATAATCCAAGTATTGGGAGTGATTAGAATTTTTATCTCTTCATTTCTATTTTTTCTCAAATCCAAAATCTAAAATTCATGGAAGCTTGGGTATATATCAAATTCTATATATATTTTAAAAAATAAAAAAAAGAAGATAAAAAGATAAAATAACAAAATGAAAAAGAAATAAAAAAGAGAAATGAAAAAAGAAAAAATGAAAATAAATAAATAAATAAAAGAAAGTCAAAAAGAAAAAATACAAATAAAAAAAAAACGCATGGCCACTAGGGCTACGTGTGATTCCCTCTCCATTTCCTATAAATAGGAAATATTTTGAGAATGAAAGGGGTGCTTTGGGTCATTCAGCGTTTTAGAGCTGACACACAAAGAAAGGGAGAGGGAAAGCAATCAAGTGTGAGAAAAAAAAAAGAGAGGAGAGGAAAAAATAAAAATATGAGAAAAATATTCAACATTTGATCTAATTTTAGTTATTATTTAGATTCGTCCTTCACTTATTCTCGGCTTATAATATCTCATTTCTTTGGGATCCCTAAAAATATATACCTGTAGAAAAGATAGACATCTGAAGGCCTTTTTATTTATTTTCATTCAATCTTTGCATAATACATAATATTATTTTCTTTTATTCCCATTTTAACATATTATGATTGTGTTTTTGTGATGGTTAGTTCAACATATTAGTGTTAATCATTTTACTACGAACTAATTAAGCGTTTTAAATATTTCTAATCTATTATTGTATTTTTGGTGTTGCATTTTTAATATTTTATGGTTAAATATCTTTCTATAAATTAGTTAAATATTTTCCTATTTTTTTATATTTTAGTTGTTTTGGTGTTGTATTTTTAATATGTTGTGGTTAATCACCTATTTTGTTATTTTGATGTATTATCATTATTTTTGTATTAGTAATTCCTTTAATATTTTTTCATGAATGGTTAAATATTTTGTTATTTTTTAACGTAAAATATGTTCTATCATTTTTGCACCGCATTTTGGAATGTTGTTGTTAATTTTTCTATTAATAAGTTAGTTAAATATTTATTATTTTAATATATGTTGTTATTTTTATTTTTACTCTTTTATGTAATCATGACATCTAAAAATTGATTCATGTGTTGCAGGATATACTTATTTTGCCTTGATCATTTCTTATTTTTGTTTTAGATGTATTTGTAAATTGTTCATTCTCACTTGGTCTTTAAAATTAATTAATTCTTTTACTACTACTGTATACATATTTGCACCATATTTATTATTTGTCTTGTGATACCGACATTAATTGTGTGCGTGAAATTGGTAAAATAAACATAATAAATAATTAATGTGGTTACAAAAACTATGGATAATTGAGTGGAGGTCGGACCACTGTTCGAGTAGTTCAGAGTGCCTAACACCTTCCTTGAGCCATACCTAACTTTTGAACCCAACTTTGAGTGGGTGACGAGTTAGTTGTTCTGCATAGAATTTCGGCTATTACTCGGTTAGTCCCAGTCACACTGGGTGGCAACTCTGATTTCTCATAGCTTCACCAATGTATTGTCTCATATACCTTTGGGCCCTTGATGCCTGTACATAGTGGTATAACTACAAGATCCTTGTTTAATGAGGTATTCTACTATATTGTCTCACAATAATTATTCATCAAGCGCAGAGCAATAGAGCCCTTCGCTCATAGTGGCAGCTCTACTGGGGATGAAGAAATTGATTTTGTATAATTATCTTTAATTTTTATGTTTTGTATTCGCTACATGCACTACACACACAAATTACCCTATTTATCCAATGTTACCATTAATGCGATACCTAAGTACCACTCATTCTTAAGGGGACACATCTAGAAAACATCATTCACGAATCTTGTACCTTTAACTATATAAAAAGGGTTACCTCGGCCTTAGCTTGTAGGAGCCATCTTCATCAACGAAACCCAGCCAAAGCCCACGTAGTTGCCCTAGACCTATAAATAGGATAACACTTGACTTGTGTGCTATTTATGGACGATTTGCACCTGAAAAATTTAAAGATACCATTTATGTCTTAAATACACTAGTGTGAACAATTTGTGCCCTTATTGGGAATATGTGTGTCTTTGATATGTATTATATTCCTTGAATTTAAAGGTCCACCATTGTGGATGGTTACCAATATAAGAGATTCAATACGCAAATTTGGCCACCCCTTGATGGTGGTTAAATTGACCAAAAATCCTAAGAAAGAACCTTAAAACCTACATGTGTAGGTGATATCAAAGGAGAAAGATTTGCATATGTTTGCTTTTGCCATTTCAACTCAACTTTATGCATTCATGCTCACATGCGTGCATGCATCATATTTTAAACCCTTCATTTTATAGCCATCATAGATCCTAAATCGTCTTTAACATCAAGATGAAAAGGGAAGAGGCCAACTCAAAGAAGTCTCAAGGCATGCTTTGAATAAAACTGTAGTTTAGCCATAGGCAATATTAATCAATAAACTGACACTTTGAACCAAATAAAAGGAGGAAATGAAGAAAATGATCGAATCCATGATGAGACGGGTGGGGGAAATGATTAGAACAATGAATAGAAGGATTAATCTCCTAGAAAATAATGACAAAGGGAAATTTTCTACACATTATGAACCATTTGCACCTTCACACCCAAATATGTACACCATCTCAACTCAAAATATTCCATAAGATGACATCACTGCATAAAACCAAACAACACCCATTCCACCACCTCAACTTACACCATATCCCCCATCAAACCTAGTTAACTTTCAAATGCCTACTATACAGATATATGATGATGACTTTTATGATGTTGAGGACTATGAATGTCAAAAGGCAGCTAAGAAAAAGATGATTCAATAGGCTATTTGGGTTTCCACCAATGGTTAAAAGGTAATGGCTGAAATGGTTAAACAAATGAATAAGCTCTTTGGAATCCAAGGGGATGGGCGAAGAGGAAGATTTAAAGGAATTATCTTTATTTGATGGGGTGGAACTTCCATCAAAGTTTTAAATTCCAGACTTAGTCAGGTTTAATAGAAGCTAAGATCATATAATTCATTTGAAGCAATATGTCACAACCATGAATGTCATTGAGCTATCCCTTGTATTAATTGTCAAATACATTGATTTGTCTTTAGAAGGATGCCCAGTGAAATGGTACCATGACTAATGGAAGACAATTCGTGAGAACAAGAAAAAGTTGGTCAAAGCTTTTAAAGTCATTATTCATATAATGTACAAATGGATATGACCTTGAAGGACTTGGAAGCCATTAAATAAGAACCCAATAAGTCATTCTCTAATTATCTAAAAGGTGGAAAGAGCGGGCAGGACAAATGAAAAATTGACTAGCTGAGAAGGACCAAGTCAAAATTATTGTGGAAGGTGCTTTGCCATTAATTAGTAATCAACACAGATTTCTACCTCTACGAAATTTTAAATATGTGTTGAATTTTGGGATGCAAGTAGTGGAGGTTGAGTTTGAAAGTCGAAAGTCTTTTGAAAGAAGGATCTAGAGTGGTCAAGGCAGTTACCAACTGCAGTATGAGAATCCAAAATTGTCGATGTACTGCTATGTAATATCCTAGAAAACATGCAAAATTGGGAAAATTTTCTTGTGGCTAAACGTGTCATTGGATTTCTTGGTTTAAGTTGGTATCAATCTAATATTAAATATAATAAATAAAATTATTGTGCAATTCATGCAGATGAGAGTTTACTTTTTTTCTTTAGTACAAGCAAACGGTAAACATTTATATAGCACAATGGACCTAACCGATACGTTATCCCAAAACTGACACCCACACAATAAAGGCTATTATTAATTATGTTACAATAAAAATGTAGCCTATGTCATAAGCAAAAACCATTTACAACAAGGTTAGTCTTTGGCATCAGGTCCATGAGAGGTTCCTTTTCCTCTCTTCCTTTGCATAATTTGCTAGTGGAACTTACAAGTAACAATATATCTCTCAGTAGGATTTGTTATTCCTTCATGGATACAAACCCATTTCTTGTAGCTCTCATCAGTTATGATACTAGCAGGAGGACCATCAATGATGTAAATGCACCATTGTGGCCTTGTATTCTAAACTTTGTCTAAAAATCATTGAGTAATCAGGCCAAAACCAAAATGTGATAGAAAGTCCAAAGTCCTTTATTCTATACTGTACTAATGACATAGACAACTTGGAAAGTAGTACGATGCTAAATAGAGGCTTGACAAAGTTACATTAATTATATATGTTTGCAAGGTAACGTGAGTCAGCCTCCACTAAATACTCATCCATTTGATGTCAGGATCAGCCATGTTCATGAACCAGTCCAACCATAAATATTCATTAGTAACATTATCATGGTATGTGATTTTGTGGGATTGGTAATGGTGAGGATTGTATCTGAAAGACTTACATTTAGAGAGGCTAATAGGCATAACTTTTCTTGTAGCCACATCTATATGAAAAAGCAGAAAATGACAATGGCAAATTTAGAGAAAAAGGTAGAAGGGAAAGAATTATCTCACTACCTGAAGTAATAAAGGTCTCTCAATGAACAAAACACTTTTGCCTTTTTAAACCTGATCTAAGTTAACCATAGTCTTAACTAAAATCATGGGAGCATGTGTTTTCCCCTCCTTCATCTCCTTTATCACCCAACGCAACTAAAAATCCACCTGGTAGCTTTTGAGTCACTAGTAAGAATTATGATAATAAGTAACAACTGAGTATCCTACACTATGAAGTTATGGGTTTGTCTCTTTTTTCACAGACTTTAATCAATTTCTCCATTAAGATCTCTACTCAACCTCCCTACGAGTTATGTTGAATAAAGGCCTCATTTTTTTTTATGACTAATACTTAATCACAGGTAAGGTAGGCATCAACAACAATAATAACTTCCCTTAACAGTGCTTGAATTCTTCATAAAGGGGGGCATAACTTCTATTTTGAGAAAAAAAACATGATCATATGGATACCAGAATGACACGACACATTTAAGTAATAAAAAAAATCAAGAAGGATGTTGGCAAGGTACTTTAGGGCTCTTAAATTGGGTCAACTCATTATTGACGATTCTTATTTGAAAATGGTCCTTATGAGCCATTAGATATACCTTTAGGCAGCTTCAGCCATGGTGGAGTATCAAACAGTACTAAGTGTTAAGAGATCTTGGAGTTAAAATTGAGAGTTTATCTTAGTGATGTGAGAATCACATAATGGGCAAAGGATTATAAAAAGGAAAAATAAGCTAACACGTTGTAATAATTATTTATACATGTGAGACAAGTGATGGATGACGTGTATAGGAAAGAGAATAGAATTTGACACATGAGACAAGTAGAGGATGAGATGTAGGAAAGAGAATATAAGCTAACACAATGTAATAGTTGTTTATGCATGTGAAACAAGTGGCAGGAGAGGTGTAAGAAAGAGAAGAAAAGCTGACATATCACAATAGTTATTTATGCATGTGAGACAAATGATGGATGAGGTGTACAGGAAAGAGAAAAGAAGCTGACACATCGCAATAGTTATTTGTGCATGTGAGACAAGTGACAAATAAGGTGTATAGGAAAGAGAAAAGAAACGGACACATTATGACAATTATTCCTACATGTGCGACAAATGGCGTATGAGATGTATAGAAGAAAAGAAAGAAGCTTGATGCATTATGATGATCAATTCTACATGTCAGATAAATGAAGTGAAAGACATGAAAGTGGAAGAAAAGGGACAAACGTGTGCGAAAGAGTTCTTGCATGTAAGACATATGGTAAGGAAAAATGAACTCTTTGACAATGATATTTTTCAAATATGCTCCTTAACTTGGTAGCACACTTTTGCGACATAATGGACAAAGTTGGTTTAGGACTAAGGACTTGTATTGCATGTCATACATACATATTCATTTTTTTTGTCTCATTTACAACATAATATTTTTCAAGAGTATGATGTATCACCATGCATCCACCTCTGCATCTGACATGAGTCCTTCATCATGTTTCAACTAACTTGGAATGATGCAAGAATGTGAAAAAAACATTTAATGTATAAAACTAAGTGAGTGTTAAAGAACTAACATCGATTACATTTACAAGATTTTACCGTTATGGACAAGGGTGAACCAAACATGAACACTAGAAATCGTACTGACCCATCAATGATTTGAGATGTCAATCAAGCCTTGGTGTAAAGGAAAATGTGAGATGAAAAAAAAAGAGCAACAGAAGAAAAGAAAAAGAAAAGGGAAATAAAAATGAAAGGAAAAAATGAAAATAGAAAGTGAAAAGAGAGGAAAAAAAAAAAGAAAAGAAATATAAGAAGTAAGAAGAAATAAGGTGAAGCCAAATCCAAGATAGCAAAGAAAGTTACAACAATAAGACAAGAGAGGAAGAAGAAAGGATCAACAAACCAATAACTAGAATGTGTGCAAATAGAAGATTATCGATAAAGGAGAGCACCGCTAAAGTAATAGATTTGTAACAAAAGGAAAATTGCTAGAATCAAAAGCCTGTCGAGTTGAATTGACCTAAGCTTTTAAGGAAAATTTCAACGATGATGAGTCTATGACGAAAAGGAAAAGTAACTTAAAGTGATACTTCATCAAGACTGACCCCAATTAGCAAAACTCAAAAAAATAATAAAAAAGGAAAAAAAAGAAAAAAGAAAAAAATAAAGAAAAAAAGAAAATAAAAATGAATTTTGAAATGTGATCCTATTGTAAAGAGACCTCAGTAGAAGCCTTGGTAACAACGAAACCATTGAGGACGACAAAGTCCATCAAAATTCATATCCTACTATAAAGAAACCTTAGTAAAAGCCTTGGTGACAACGAAGTTGTCTAGGAAGATGAAGTCCATCAGAGTTCAAACCTTACTGTAAAGAGACCTCATTAGGAGTCTTAGTGATAGCAAAGCTACCATGGAGGACAAAGTTCATCAGAATTCATATCTTACTATAAATAGACCTTAGTAGAAGTCTTGGTGATAGCAAAGCTGTTAAGGAGGATGAAGTCTGTCGAAATCTAGATCCTACTATAAAGAGACCTCAGTAGAAGCCTTGATGACTGTAAAGCTATCGATCAGGATGAAGTTTACCAGAATCCATATCCTATTGTAAACAGACCTCGATAAAAGCCTTAGTGATAACAAAGTTATCGAGGAGGATGAAGTCCATTAGAGTTCAAACCCTACTTGTAAAGGGACCTCAATATAAGCCTTAGTGATAGCGAAACTACAAGGAAGATGCAACCCATTTAAGATTCTGTAAAGATAGGTTAGCAAAAACTTTGATAGTTATGAGGAAGACAAAATCCACAAACTTTATTCTGTTGTAAAAAGACATGAACAAAAGTCTTGGCATGTGCTTTGAAGAGACTACTATCAAATCAAAGACATTTAGGATAAATTTGTATTGTGGTTACTTTATGCATTGTTGCATTCTTCATTCATCTTGCATTGATTCAAACTACATCAAAAAAGAAGGAACACTGTAGACATTGCATTTTGTACCTTGGAAAATTTTGACCTAATGATGATAGCCAATAAAAATTTGGATAAAGAAATGAGTGTGATAAACCATGTACAAGGAGTGGATATAATATTTATTTCTTCCTTTTAAAATTTTACTTGAACCTAAAATCCAAAATTCATGGAGGCTCCGACATATATTCAAGTCTATATATTTTTTTTAAAAAAAGAGAATAACTAGAAAAAAGATTAAAAAAATTGAAAAAGAATAAAGAATAAAAATAAATAAAAAGAAAGTTAAAAAAGTAAAAAAAAAAAAAAAAAAAAAAGAAGAACAAGAGTGGGAAGTGTGGCCACTAGGGCCACATGTGAAAAGGAAGGGACAAAACCTTTCCCTCTCCATTTCTCATAAATAGGACATATTTTGAGAATGAAAGGGGGCTTTAGGTTCATTCAACATTTTAGAGTTGATACACACATGAAAGAGAGGGAGAGGGAAAACAATTTAGAGAAAAAAAAAAAAAAGGAAAAGATGGGAAAATATTCAATATGTGATCCAAGTCTAGTTATTGTTTAGATTCACCTTGCACTTTGTTGGCCCTTGTGCACCAAGAATGGAGGGTTGAATTGATGAAAAATTTTAAATTTTGGAGGGGAAGGTTTGTTAAACAAGAAATAAAAAATGTAGAGGAAGAATAGAACACATCAAGTTTTATAGTAGTTTAAGAATTAATCAACCTTATATCCACTCTCCAAATCTTCCAATTAGGTGTTTCTCTAATGTCCAATGGTGTTTTAAAGTTCACACCTAATTAATAACTTGTGTTTTTGCAAAGGCTCACACATAATCTCACTAGTGTTTCACTAGACTAACACTCAATCTGAACAAGAGTTTTACAATCAAAGGCCAACTCTCAAACCCAAACTCAATGGTGTTTAATGCTCACACTAAACAACAACTCAAACACAAGAAATTGAATGCTTAAAAGTTGAGAAATAAATTTGCAAGAGTTTGGCTACAAGGCATGTTATTCTCTTGCATTTAAGTCCATTTGGTAGTGTATTTATAGGCTACAACCACCAAAGAGACGTTACAAGCAAAACTATGTCCAAATCTTTAAAGTATGCTAGACAGATCCTGCATTTAATGCTTGTCAGATTAAATTCACAATCGAGATTGTAAATCGTGGTCACGATATTCTCATAACATTGAATTTTACTAAATTTGTGGCGGAGAACCCCATTTGTATTCAACAGCTAGCCCATGGGGCATAAAATCATTAGTTCTTCAAGAGAAATAGTTATTACACTCGTTGAGTAATAGTGAAAATCGCGGTCTCTATTTTTCCTCTTCGGATACGATACTGACTACGAAATCATCTGCCCAAATGGAGGTGTTGTTTCACTAAAATCATGGTTTCAACCATTATTTTGCTACCACAAATTTTGATATTCCAACGGTTCTTTAGGACACTTGACATAATTTGATTGAAGACTTGATTCCCTTTAAGTGAATACAAAAGTAGCGGTCGCGGCACTAGATGCGACATATATTGTGAAATCGTCTATCCAAAATTTATCCAGCTCTTCTTCAAGATAGCAGTTGCGACCTTTTAACTCATGACTGCGAATTATGATGCAAATTTCAATCTTTGAGACTAAAGTTTCTATTCAAATTCTAATGCGATCCTAACTAAATATTTGTAAGATCAATAGTTGAAATTGATATTAGAACTTTTCAATTATATTGTCAAGATCAAAAGAGAGTTTTGACTTAGTTTTGACCAACCTAGTCCAAAACACTTATTCTTAGGTTAGAATATCTTCTTTCTTTTGGATCTCAAAAAAATATACCGCAAAAAAAAGTACGATATCTGAGAGCTCTTTCATTCATTTTCATTTAGTTTTTACATAATGCATAATATTATTTTCTTTTATTCTCTTTTTAATATATTATGGTTGTGTTTGTGCGATAGTTAATTCAATATATTAGTGTTAATTATTTTCATGTTAACTAATTAAATAATTATTTATAATATATTATTATACTTTTGTTGTTGGATTTTTAATGTGTTGTAATTAAATATTTTTCTATGAATTAATTAAATATTTTTTATTTTTAATATTTTAGTTATTTTGGTGTTGCAGTTTTAATATGTTGTGGTTAATCGCCTATTTTATTATTTTGATATATTATCGTTATTTTCGTGTAAGTATTCTTTTAATATTATTTTTTATGAATTAGTTAAATATTTTGTTATTTTTTAATGTAAAATATGTTGTGTCATTTTTGCACCATATTTTGGAGTGTTCTTGTTAATTGTTCTATTAATAAGTTAGTTAAATATTTTTATTTTAATATATGTTGTTGTTATTCTTGTTATCACTATTTTTATTTTTACTTTTTTATGTAATCATAACATCTGGAAACTGACTTTTGTATTGTAGAATATACTTATTCTACCTTGATATTATTTTTTTATGAATTAGTTAAATATTTTGTTATTTTTTAATGTAAAATATATTGTGTCATTTTCACATTACATTATGAAATGTTGTTGTTAATTGTTTTACTAATAAGTTAGTTAAATATTTTTATTTTAATATATATATATATATATATGATTGTTATTCTTATTGTTTTTATTTTTACTCTTTTATGTAATCATAACATCTAGAGACTGATCCTTGTATTGTATGATACATTTATTCTGCTTTGATCATTCATTATTTTTATTTTTATTTTTGATGCATTTGTAAATTTCTCATTCTCATTTGGCCTGGAAAATTAATTAATTCTTTTACTACTACTGCATACATATTTTCATAATGTTTATTATTTATCTTGCAATACCTATATTAATTGCGTGCATGAAATCAATAATAATAAAAATAATAAATTATTAATATGGATAATTTATAAAATTAATGGACAATTGAGTGAAGGTCATACTAATGTCTAGGCCTAAGGTGCCTAACACTTTCCTCGGACCGTACCTAACTTTTGAACCTTACTTTGAAGGGTGATGAGTTGAATTTTTCGCATAAAATTCCAGTTGTTACTTGTTTAGTCCTAGTCACACGGAGTTGCGACTATGATTTTCTTTGAACTTCATCAATGTATTGTCCCGTATACCCTTAGACCCCCAATATTAATACATAATATTATAGTCGCATGATCCTTATTTAATGAAATATTCCATTGTATTGTCTCATGATAATTGTTGATTGAGCCTGGAGTAATAAAGCCCCCGCTCACAATGATAAAAAAAAAATGTCGCAATTCTTAGAGCCATTGTAAAAGGGAATGGAGAGGTCCATACATCTCTAAACATAAGTTCTAAAGGAGCTTTGCTAGTGAATGTAAAATTTGAAAAAGGTAACTTATGCATTTTATTGCAATGATATGAGTTACAAACAAAATTTGAATTGGAAGAATTTGAAAGTTCTATTTTATTAAAGGAAACTAAATGTTGCAGAATACAAGATGAAGGGTGACTAAGACTCGCATGCCATTGAGGAAGAGTAATTTTAATGATAGAAAAGACAAGGATCGGTGCATAAGAGGAGGATTCCTTCCAATGAGACCATTCATAGATGTCATTCTTTTTAATGTCATGCATTAATATTGCCTTTGTGATTTGATCCTTCACAAAAAAACAATCATGAAAAAAATTCAGTACTTGTATTATTTTATAAACAAATTGAGACTAAAATTATTTTTTTTTCTTGTATGAGGGATACAAAGAGCATTAGAGAGATTAAAAGAGTGTGAAGGATAGAAAAGATTAGTTGAACCTTGTTGTGTGGCTCTCTTGCCATGTTGGTATACTTGAAGACTAAGTATACTTGGTCATTAAGCATTTATTTGTGGCCTTTGGATTTTGCTTAACTATTAAGGCTTAATCATGGCCATTAATAATTTCTTAAAGGCCAAGCACTCCTGCCCATATAAAGGCATTGTGCAACCTTCCCAAAGGCAATGAATGAACATCCTATCATTTGTAGAAAGTTTCATTTGAGTGTTTTGAATATTGTGAGTTTAAGGTGTACTTGGGGTTTGGGATTTGAGTGTTACTCTGCACATATTTTGTACTACTCATTTACTTAGTAAATTTTGCTCCTCATTCGCTTATAGATGTAGGCTTTAATGCTGAACCACATAAATTTTTGTGTCTTTCTTACTTGCCTTATCATTTCTCAATCTTTTATTTTATTGTCATCCTTATTTGCTACAACATTTATTCATCCCTAAGACTTTCAATCTTGTACAAGAGCTTTGGCTTTTGGTAGCTTCATTCATGATGACAACTAAATTTGAGATCGAGAAATTTGATCATAATTCTAGTTTTGCCCTATGGCAAATCAAGATATATGATATGCTAGTCTAACATGGATATCATAAGACTTTGTTAACGAAGAAGGATATGCTGACAATAATGATTGTGGAGTAAAAAGCAGATTTGGATGAAAAGGTTATCTCGACCATTCAATTATGTTTGTCCAATCAAGTCTTGAAGGAAATCATTAAAAAAAAACTGTTGTCGATTTGTGGGGCAAACTATAGTCATTATATATGGAAAAATCCCTTACCACCAAGCTGCATAAGAAGCTTAAGTTCTATAGTATACAAATCGAGGAAGGTACATCTATTAAATCTCACATTGACACTTTTACAAACATTATTTTGGATTTGGATAACATGGATATTGAAATTTATGACGAACATCAAACTCTCAAGTTGTTGTGTTCTTTACCACCTTCATATTCCCACTTCAGAGAAACATTGCTTTATGGTAAGATGAAAGTATCTCTGACGGATGTTAAATATACACTATTGTCTAAAGAACTCATTAACAATGAGTTTTCTAGTAGCAGCAAAAGTGAGGGTCCAGCAAAAACTTGCTTGTTAGATGAAAGTCTACCAATAATGAAATTGATAGCAACAACAAACCAATGCCAATGTCTATATCAAAATCTAAACACAATAATCTATAATGCAACTACTGCAAGAAAATGTGGCACATCAAAACGGATTACTATAAGTTAAAGAATAAGCAGCAAAGTAAAGATAGTGATCAAAAGAAATATATTGAAGCCAATGTTATGGAGGAAGAAGAAAATTGTAACGTTTTCTCTATAATTGACAAAGATTTCAATTTTAAGTAAAGATGTTATTTGGATTCTGGTGCCTCATACCACATGTGTGTCAACAAGGATTGGTTCTTCTCTTATGAACCTAACGATGCTGGAGTTGTATTAATGGTAGACGATCGTCCTCGCAAAGTTCTCAGCATTAGAGCTGTTAAAATTAGAATGCATGTTGGTGTTGTGAGGACCATAATCGACATCCTTCATGTTCTAGATATGAAGAAGAACCTTATCTCTCTCTGCACATTGGAAATTAATGATTGCAAATTTATTGGTGAAATATCTTGCTCAAAGTCATGAAAGGTGCTTTTGCAATTTTAAAAAGTAAGCAAGTCGGTAGACTATATGTGCTCTTAGGATCTACCATTACTAGTGTAGTTGTTATTTCATCATCTTCATATGATTTAGATCATACAAAATTATGGCACATGAGGTTGGGACATATGAGTCAGCGAGGCTTAGAAATTTTGAGCAAAATAGGTCTCCTCAATGGTCAGAATATCTCAAAATTGAAATTTTGTGAGCATTGCATTTTCAGTAAGCAAAAAAGAGTTTGTTTTAGCACTAAAGTTCATAAAACCAAAAGTGCTCTGGATTATATCCATTCAGATCTTTGGGATCCTGCTCGTGTTTCTTCTAAAAGTGGTGCTCGGTATATGCTAACTTTCATTAATGACTATTCCAGGAAGGTATGGGTCTATTTTTTGAAGCAAAAGAATGATGTGTTTGCCACCTTTAAAGAGTGGAAGACCTTGGTGGAAAATCAAATAGGTAAGAAGATCAAACGATTCTGCACAGATAATAAGTTGGAGTTTTATGATAGTGAATTCAACAAGTTATGTAGAAAAGAGGGTATTGTCTGACATCTCATAATAAAAGGAACCCCACAACGCAATGGTGTTACTGAACATATGAATCGAACCTTATTAGAAAAGGTTCATTGTATGTTATCTAATTAAGGCATGTCCAGAGATTTTTGGACAGAAGCAGCTTCTACAGCTTGTTATTTGGTGAATCAATCTCCATCTACAACTATTGATTTGAAGACTCTAGAAGAAGTTTGGTCTGGCCATCCAGTAGATTATTCCAATTTAAGAGTGTTTGGTTGTCCCATTTATATGCACGTCAATGATGGAAAGTTGACGCCTAAATCCATGAAAGGCATTTTTCTTCGATACCCATATGGTGTAAAGTGTTATAAAGTATGGCTTCCTGAGAATAGTCCACCAAAAATTGTAATTGGCAGGGATGTCATTTTTAATGAATTTGAAGTACTTCATGATAAAAAGAAAGCTTATACGATGCCAACTATAAATTCATTAAGCTCAACATAACAGGTGAAGCTTAAGGTGGTGCCTATGCCTTCTCAATTGCCTGATCATGTTACAAAAGAAACAAAGTTGCAAGAGGTGTATCAAAGACCACAGGGACAAAGGAAGATTCCTAGTAGATTGCTTGATACAAATTATGTTGCTTGTGCACTATCAGCAACACAAGAAATTAAGACTAAAGGAGAACCTTCTTCATATTCAGAGGCAATTGAAGACTTAAATTTAGGCAAATGATTGATTGCTATGCAGGAATAGACTTAAATTCAGGCACTTAGGAACTTGTTCCACCACCAAATGAGAAGAAGATCATTGGCTACAAATGGATCTTCAACAGAAAAGAAGTAACTCTAGGTGTTGAAGGAGTCAAGAATAAAGCCCGCCTAGTTGCAAAAGGATATAGTCAGGTAGCAGGTGAAGATTGCAATGATATTTTCTCACTTGTAGTAAAACACTGTTCCATTAAGGTTTTACTCACACTGGTAGCCATGTTTAATTTGGAGTTGGAGCATATGGATGTCAAAACTGCTTTCTTATATGGTGATTTGGAGGAGCAAATTTATATGCAACAACCTGAGGGTTTTGTTGATGAAGACAAGAAAGATTATGTTTGTTTGTTGAAAAAATCACTCTATGACTTGAAATAGTCTCCTAAACAGTGGTACAAGCGGTTTGACTCATTTATGAATTGTCATGGTTATTCGAGGAGCATGTTCGATAGTTATGTTTATTTCAAAAAAATTATTTGATGGGTCTTTCATTTATTTGCTCCTATATGTTGATGATATGCTTATACCGCCAAAAATATGTCTGAAGTTAACTAGCTAAAGAAACAGTTAAGTAGTGTATTCAAGATGAAAGATTTAGGAGTAGTGAAGAAAATTGTTAGCATGGAGATGCACAAGGACGAAAGAGCAGGAAAATTATTTCTGACTCAGAAAAATTATGGTAAAAAAATCTTAGAGCATTTCGGGATGAAAAATACAAAACCTGTCAGTACTCCATTAGCTGCTAATTTCAAGCTTTCAGTTGCCATATGTCCGTAGACAGATGAAGAAATTAATGATATGACAAAAATTCCTTATGCAAGTGCAGTTGGCATCCTAATGTATGACATGGTGTGTACTCATCCAGACATTTCACATGTTATTAGTGTTGTTAGTAGATACATGGCTAATCCTGATAAAGTACAATGGCAAGCAGTGAAGTGGATTCTTTGATACTTATAAGGAACAATCGATACTTGCTTAGAATTTGGCAGGAGTAATAGAAGCTTGGTTGGTTATGTTGACTTAGATTATGCAGGTGATCTCAATAAAAGGAGATCACTCACTAGCTTTGTATTTTGTTTGGGAAATTGTGCTATTAGTTGGAAGTCTACCTTACATGCCACGGTTGTTTTATCTACAATAGAAGCAGAGTACATGACAATGACAGAGACAAGTAAGGAGGCTATTTGGCTACGAGGCTTGTATGGTGAGCTCAGTTTGGTTTCAAAGTCACAGTTGTCTTTTGTGATAATCAGAATGCTATACATTTAACCAAAGATCAAATGTTTCATGGAAAAACAAAGCAAATTGATGTCAGGTATTACTTTGTTTGAAATGTGATTTTGCAAGGCAATGTTGTGATGAAGAAATTTGGTACTAAAGACAATCCAATTGACATGTTGACGAAGTCTCTTACAATAACCAAGTTCAAGCATTGCTTGGACTTGATTTCTCTTCACAACACTTAATGCCTTTAACTAAGCTATTTAGAGAAGGCACAACAAAGTCAACTTTTTGTGGCAGTTCAAGCCAAGGTAGAGATTTGTTGTATGGCTTTCTTGCCATGTTGGCATACTTGGAGACTAAATATACTTGGTCATTAAACATTTATTTATGGCCTTTGGATTTTGCATAGCCATTAAGGCTTAATCATGACCGTTGTTAATTTCTTAAAGGCCAAGCTTGTGCCTATATAAAGGCATTTTGCAACCTTTCCAAAGGCATTGAGTGAGCATCCTATCATTTGTAGCAAGTCCAATTTGAGTGTTTTGAATATTGCAAGTTTGGGGTGTACTTGGGGTCTGAGATTTGAGTGTTACTCTCATCATAGTGTCCTATTCATTTACTTAATGATATTTGCTCCTCCTTCACCCGTGGACTTAGACTTTAAAGCTGAACCGTGTAAATTTTTGTGTCTTCCTTACTTGCCTTATTATTTCTCAATCTCTTATTATATTGTCATCCTTATTTGCTATAACATTTATTAATCCCTGGGACTTTCAAGCCTATATGTGTAATGGAAAGTTCTGTACCATCATCAATTAACATGTCACCATGGCTAGTATAAGCTTCATGTAATGATAGATATTAGAGATCATGTGTGACATGATAAGAGTCAGTTGAGTTAATAAACCAATCAAGTGTTGTAGGTGTAGTTAACACGATAAGATTAGCATTTGAGTTAGAATGAGTGATGCTTCTAGAATTGGATGTCAAGTTGGATGACTAAGGTATGCATTTGTAGATTTTGCATCGTTTGGCTGAGTGTCCTTGTTGACCACAGAGTTGACTTTTACCTAGTTTGGGAGTTGTTATTAGAACCATTTTTTATGATATTCATTGCTATTTGATATGTGGAATTGGAATGAGAGGATGAGTTGTATGAGGTATTGATTGGCTTATACATTGCATAGGTGCTAGGTTTTTTAGTTATCATATTTGACGTGAGCTTCAAGATTAATAAAGTTGTTCATGAAGTTCATCAAATTTCACTAGAGTCTTGACTATATGGCAAAGCTTATAGCTTTATATTCATCATCAAGATCTCCAAGAATTTTTAGGATGAAATCCTCATGGTTAGGAGGATAATTTAGCAAGGTCAGGTGAGCTCATCAGCCAAAGCTTTGGCATTTTGCATGTATTTGATGATTGATTGTGTACCTTTGTGAATGAGTTTGGGTTGTTCTTTGAGTTATGTTGGATTATGGGCTTGGATCTACCATATTAGGAGTCCAAACCTATAAGAATTTTTTTTTTTAAAAAAAAAAAAAAAAAAAACCTGCTTAGGTGGTTATTGAACAAGAAAAAAACTTTTCACGATAGGGAAGTTAATATGCTTACCAAAAAAAAAAAAAAGGAACGGAGGATTTCTTCTTCTCTGGTAGAAAAACCAACGCTTTGCAATTTTTGAGATTGATCTTAGGCTATGAACAATAAGAATTTTCCATCTGTGATCATTCCTTAATCAGTAATACAAGCACCGTTTATTTCATTTTTGTGCTTCAACAAGTATTTGATTACTTGTTGATGACCATGTGTTAATATTCTTCCAGTTAGGTAATACGACCTTTGAAAGATTTGGCATATATATTAGCTAGGATGCTCCAGGCCTAACGTGATGTCTTGGTAGAAGCAATAAACAGAATGAGGTTAGGGTGTTAAGGAGGCTGAATTGGCATTAAGGATTAGCTTATCTTGTCTAATCCATAGTATATATGTTGGATTCGGAATACCATCATCAATGTTTGAGGGAGAGCGGGATTTGTTCCATCAATGAATCTCATAAGATCATAGCGACAGAGTAATGCATGAAATTGAAATTGCCATGATGAGTAATTGGAAGGGTTGAGTTTGAGAGACTAATGGAGATAAGCGGGCTTGAGTTTTCAAAGGGTTAACAGTAGATGTTTTCTTTGAAGATGAAGAGGATGAGTTTGTCCGGGTTATCTCAGCCGTTTATGAAGAATAGATTGTTAAGCCTTAGAGCAGCTCTAATACCATAAAGAAATTTAGGAGACAAGAGTATGTGAATAGGTTTACCACTATATTGAGTAATGATACGGGTACAGCATATATAGAGTTGGACAGTAAACAAAATGGAAAGATATACATCAGCTCTAAAATAATACGATATATTATACACAATATCAATCTAGAATTCTAGCTAATCTTACTCATTATCAGATGTACTTTCATTATCGCTGATATGTAGGAGGTGCTTTTGCGCAACTTATGGAAGCTAGATTTTCCACAAAAATTTAGAATTTAATATGAAAACTGTCATGAAGCTCTGTTAGTCTCCTCTAATTTGGCTTATTTTTCTGTATCTTGTGCATAACGAAATTAGAATTTAATATGAAAACTCTGTCGTGAAACTCTGTTAGTCTCCTCTAATTTGGCTTATTTATGTATCATGTGCACAATGAAATTTTCCTATTGAGATTAAAGGTCATATTTTTAAGGACTGCTATTAGGTAAAGGAGCTCTAGCAAATGTCTCTTTAATTTCTCAAGGCCAAGACTTTTTGTATGGGCATCAATACTTAGATAGCCTTACATTTCTAGCTGTATGAAGGTATCTCACTTTCAAATGTTTGCCATGATGTCGTGATGTATATAGCATAATAGAAAGTTGTTATTTCAACATAAAAACTTGCAGTATGAGGATGTCATCAATATGGCTAGTAGAATTCTGCATGAGTTAAAATAAGGTAATACTCAGGTTTCTACACAAAATTGATGTGATCCACCTCATCATTGTTGGGTATCCCCCTTTATAATAGTTGGTTGAAAGTTAATACAGATGCTGCAATTAGAAAACTCTTATTTGAAAATTTAGATTTTAAAAGAATTAAATAGAAAAGATTTTTATTTTAATAATTCTCTTAAAGGAATTCAGTTCTATTATTTTAAAAAATAATTTGATGAAAAAGTTAAATGTTATAAGAGTTTGAGAGAATTCATTTTTAATTTAAAAATTTTGATAAAATTACTTTACTAACTATAATTTAAATTAACACTATGTTCGTTTTAAATAAATAAGGATATTTAAGAAAATAAAATTATGATAAATTTATTCTAAATATTAAAATTCAATTGAATACTATCAATCAAAAAATTTATTCCAAATAATAAAATTTTCCTCATTAATAAAATTTTTTTTTGCATAATTTGTTTCAAAAAGGGCCAATGGAAACTAGGGCTAGGTTTATAAAGTAGTAATTAGCGAGTGTTGTGGTAAACTCACTGGCTTTGGCTGCATGAATGTTCCTCACTTTTCCAGAGCTAGCTGAGATGAAAGCGTCGACTTTTAGTTTGCAGTTTCCTGGAGAACTTGGACTTTCTCGAGTGGAGTTTGACAGCGTTTTGAAAACTGATCAAGCTAGGCTGTCGAACTGGAAAATAAAAAATTGGATCAGTGATAAGTGATCGATTTGATTAAGTCTAATTCAGTTTTTTAAGGTAATTTTAACATTTTTTAGTATTATAAATACAATTATATATATTTAATATTGTTTTATTTTTTAAATTTTTTTTTTTATTAAATCTATTAAAATCTGATGAATTCACCCGTGAACTAGTCGATTAACTGGTTCAGTAACTGATTTAGTTTTAAAAACATTGGCTTGACATGGACTGTGTTCAGGTGATGAATTATGTAAACTCGACGAAGGCTGATGTTCAAAGACACCTTTTAAATTCTGTTGCTTGCAATTCTCATTGCAGGATCCCTGCCAAGCCAATAAAGTAACCCATGGCTCTGCTTTTTTTGCTTTTAATCGTTTGCTTGCCTCCTATTATAATTGTTCCCTTTCTTAATGGTTTTTGATATTCTTCCCACCCACCCAAAAAAAAAAACAATTTTTATTTATAAAATTCATATTGAAAAATTTATAACTAATTGAAAAGAAAATCTTTTAATTTATTGCAATGCCAAACTCACACTTAATCTGATTTAGTAACTATTTATATAAGTTCCAAAATTTATAACTTTTTATATAACTATCAATCAGTTAGAGGTTAGTTTCATCCAATTTGGAGTTTGGAAAAATTTCAAAACCGAATTAAAGTATCAATCCTTCAAAAATAAAATGATTAAAACTGATTGCTTAAAGGACCGTAACTGAATTGAACCTAAAATCTATTTGGCTTGGTTCTTTAGTTTTATAATTCTTTATTTTTTATTTGATTTCAATTTAGCCCTAAATTTATTTTTAAAAATTTCATAATTATAATTATTTTAATATATTTTATTCATATAAACTATCTTTTTAAATATTATATGATATATTATAACATAAAATTATTGATTTTTCACTCTTAAAAAAAAATCTATTTTTAAGTAAGAAAAAACAATCTTTTCCTATTCTTTGAAAAATTATTTTTTATAATAACAAAGCCTATCATGCTTTATTGTTGCAAATTCATATAGATTTGACCCACTTTGCTAGCACCATGAATCAGACAGACAGCGACTGGTATGGTAGCTGTTGTGTTATATTTTCCCAGCCGTGAGTGGCGGTAAAAGGAGAAGTGGAGTCCAGGTGTGTGAGTGGGCCTGCGATTGTGTTCATTAGAATCGGACGACCACACATGGAATTGGAAAGAAAGAATAAAACAGAGCTGCGTCTTTGTGGCCTAATTATTTTAGGGTTTCACAAATGATTTCAAAGGTTGCTTGCTCGCTGCCAATGCCATTATAGCCCTCTCCTCCCTCTTTTGATCACATTTTGCTGGCCACGTAGTAAAGGTTGGTCAGTCTGCTTTCTGCCAAACCAACCGATTCCAATCAAGTTTTATTATATTGATATTAGATTATATGTTACAGACACTAGCGGCGGATCCAAAAACTTAAAATTTGAGGCGAAAGTCCAAAATAAGCTACTACTCAATTATACGATATTTTTAATATTTAATTAAATAGTTTGATTTAAATTTAAATAAATAAAATATAATTTATATAAATATTACATTTAATAAAAATAATAAGAAAAAACTCACTTGAGGAAGAAGTTGTAACAACAATAGATAATGACAACGATGATAATAGTATAGAGGAAAAAAGAGTGCATAAAATATAAAAATAAATAAATAAAATGAAATGAAAAATAAAAAACATATAAAGAAAAATATAATTTTTTTCAAAAAGGAAAACATAATCTTCGTAACTTGATTTCAAAATGAGTAGAATTCATTATTTCAGATTTCCTAATCTTAATATCTTAATTCATGTTGAAAACATATGAATATTTTTTTATATTGGTGATAAGGGTATTTTTAATTTAATGTTTTATTATTTTTCTTTCGTTGATATCTGATTTTTTTTTGGGAACAACCTTAATACATTAAAAAGCCATTTCAAATATATAAACTTAAGAAGCTAGGGAAAATATACTCACTTGACCACTTGAAATAATTGTTCTGGGTAGGCACGTTCATACTTAATCAGTCCAAATTCTTGCCACAAAGGGCAAGTGTGTAGATTAACGTGCTCACATGCTTGGGTAAGAATGGCATCCAAAGGTGCAAGCATATGTTTAATTCTCACATGGATATGCCTTATTTAAAAATTCGTTGTTTTTCCTTTTTCAGATTGGATAATTATAATTAATTGACAGGCCAAAAATTTAAAAAAGTGAATCAAAGAAGATTAGGAAAGTTGGATATAGATGCAATCAAAAGGGGCAAAAGAAATTAATGGCACCATTGAATCAAACCTAAGTAGCATAGCATAATCTATAAAAGCCAAATCCATAAAGATTAAAGACGTTTGAACATTCTAACTTCTGGCTATTTTGATTAGTATTTCCAACACTTTCTTTCACCTATTTTGGGGGAAAAAATTCAATTAAGTCTCATTCCTTTGTTAATAGAAAAATTTATGTGCGTAAATATAATTATATTATACACTCATTTGATAATATAGTGATATATAAAATAATTATTTATAATTGTTTAATAATTTTGGTACGTATATATATATATATATCCATAAGTGTAAAAATACTCATACTTTTACTTAGACCTCGTTTAGATTGAGGTCATAAAATTCATAGATTTCTCAAATTTTATGAAATTAAAAAACTTGAGTTATTTATTCTGTAAATTTTAAAATTGTAACTTATTTATCATGAATATAAATTTCATAGAATTCAAGGATAATTTTAAAATAAAAAATTTCTTTTATTTTAAGAAACAATGATAAGATATTTCATTAATTGATGAAGTAATATAATATAAATATATATATATATATATATATATATATATATTTATATTTATATTTATATATTACAAAATTTTGTAATACATTCAAAGTCAAATAAGATATATGAATTTAAAAAACTGATAAGCTTGACAGAGTGTTTGATGAACCAATCGATGAAAAGTACGTTTTATTAAGTGACAAACATCTACATGTTCGACTCTCTTATCTTTTTGTGAATATGATATGAATCATATAAATTTCAAATATGCTTCAAAAAAAATTTGCATAACTTCCCGATCATCAATCAAACAACAAAATATCATATAGGAATGATAATAAATTCAAACCATCCATATAGGATAGATGTGAAAACACTACATACCAATTTCAAGATAAACAAATAAGATAGATCTTGGAATAAAAGGTCATAATCTATTAAAAAAAAAGTAAATCTAAAATTCAAGAAAAACTAATCAAAACAAATCAAAATCTCAAGATATGAAGATAAAAAAAATCAGAATTAACTAAAAAATGGGTAGATCTGAACTTTAGAAAAAAAAAATGAAAAAAAGAATGAGCTCAATTTTTTACTAAAGTGATCAAAATAGCCTCTAAATGATGCTGCAAATACTAAGATTAGAAGAAGAGAAAAAGAGGGAAAAAGAGAGAGAGAGAGAGACTTTCACTATTTAACAATATGTTCAACTCATAATTACAAAAGCTTCATTCATTAAAATGATGAATTTGGCAAAATCAATATTCTAAGTAGGTTTTTAGAATTCACTATTTTGATGAATTTTGATTTATAATGAATTTGGGAAAATTTATGAATTTTATCTATTTTTTGTGCAAATTTTATTTGAATTTATGAATTTTATAAAATCTTTTATCAAAATCTCTCAAATCAAATATCATTTTAATATAAATATAATGATTTTATCAGTTAAGTATATAAACAATTACAAATAAATTTATTCTTTTGTTTATACAGTATTGACCAATTTAAAACAACTGTATGGAATTAGATAAAAAGGAAAATGGACACATTCATTCTCTCAATCACAAAAACAAAAAAAAAAAAAAAGGAAAAAGATTTCTTGAATGTTTATTTCCCGATTTCATTTTCTTCCATAAACAACATGCTTGATCTACATTACTCCTGATTCCACGTATTTAAGTACGTTGATAAGGCTCAAGAACAACAAGTGTCATTTATGGTCGCATCCAGTGATGATATATTCATGAATCATGTATGGTCATGGGTATGCTGAAGAAAAGTCCTCATCACATGGGGCCACATCTAGTCAATATAATTCTATTGTCTACTAAATAATGAACTTGGTTCTTTTTAATTTCGTTTCGATCTCATCCGTAATCCCATCTTTCCCATCACGTGAGAAAGAAAAATAAAGTAGCACATTTTGCCATTGGCCAGCTCAACGTGGCAGAGGCCGCCGCCCACTTCCTATAAAGGGTTGGGCACACGTGGTTCATATGAATTGCATGGGACATTTGTCATTCTGGAGTTGGATAATTTGTTTTTATACTTAAATTAAATAATTATACCTTTTTTTGTCCGTCATGCTAATTAACCTCAATCTAAAAAAAAAAGTCTCATTCTGTTGGCATTTCGCTAAAGGTAAAGACGAATCAAATTGATGGGTTGACATTATATCAATTTTGAGTTGAATTATTTTCATATTGCATTAATTTTAGATCATTGGATGAATTAAGATATGATCTTATTTACTCCCAAAATTTTAAGAGTAAATTTAATTATTTAGCTCCATTGCTAGGTACAGCTAGTATATAATATTAAGAACGCAAAAAATAACAATATATTGGAATCAATTAAACCTGATATATAAGTATGAAAACTATCAATCCAAGAGAATGTATAAACAAAAACTGTCAACTCAATGGTATTTAAGTGAATTACATCGTCGACCAATAAACAAAATTAAGAAGATAGAAAAAGAAAATAGAGATATTTATAGGAAATGTGTATTTTTGTGTATATGATTCGAAATCCTTTAAACTCTACATTACATCTACTTATATACTGGTATTGTATAAAAATCCCAGTTAAATACAATTATCTATAGAGTTACACACACACACACACACACACACATATATATATATATATATATATATATAAGAATTGTTTGTTATCATTATAGGCCAAATTCCAATAAGTTCTTATCATTTGTAAAAAGCCCATGGCATTATAATGCAAGCCCGACATCCAACTATTAAATGTAGTTTCCAAGCCCATAATACAATAATCCAAGCCCAACATACAATATCTTGTGATCCTTTAGGTAGTGTGTATTCACATTGCCATAATAAGCATAATGGATGATGTTTGGCCATCATCTCATCGTTGAAATGACTCACAGTTGTCGCCCAAAGGGTCCAAAATCCTATCTTTGATCTTACTATACTTTTGCTCAAAGCACATTCAATATCATCACTATGAGCAATATTCAGTCAAGATAGTCAATCGACTCAAATTCATTTGCGTAAGGTGTACCTAGCATCATTTCCTCTTTGAGAGATTTTTATTCATGGGCTATTCACATTTTAGCCCAAAATATTGCTTGCCCAATGCATGTCATCTTCCTTTAAGCAACTCTCGCCCATGGATCCACTGACTAATCACTAATTAGATGATTACCCAAAAATTTGGCTGAAATTGATGATTACTTATGTTTGGCCCATTAATTTCATATAGAAGATAGAAAATATCCTTTAGAATCTTTTTTGAAAAAATAAAACATCATACATGAGACTTGAAGAGTCATCTTCTAGGAGCTTCTCAGGATAACAAAACGACGCACCTCTGCCATAACCGTTTTTGCACCATTATTCCTACTATAATTAATTTGAATTCCAAAGATCATTAAGTGTTTCACCTTCATCCTCTTCTATATATACCCTAACATGTAAATCATTTTTCACTTCTCTTAATTTTCAGAGCTTCTCTCTTTACTTTCTGTTTCTAGAATTTTCTTCCCTTTTCAATTTTAGCTATTTGGCCTCCCTTTCTCGTTCATTCTAAATGATGAAAGCCAAGGGATCTTCATAAAAGGCAACTCCTGAACAAACCTATGAGACATTTAAGGATAGTACTGTTGGCTATCAAATTGAGTTCTAGGTATTAACACTTGTCAATTCACCTCATACTTATGGTTTAGGGCCTTCACTCAATGAACATGTCAATTTTTATAACAAGAACCTATTTTTTAATAGTATAGACCCCCTTAGTTTTTTCTCAACAACAAACAATAATCTATGGCTTAAATCTTCACTTGTAAATACATGGCCCATTGTCAATAAATCCCTAAGTTCAACAAAATGACCTCTGAATTTTCTGAAACCTGAAAAAAGATTAAGATTTATGATTTATTGCAATTTTCGCTCAACCAAATAACTATTCACAAATCTTTTCTCAATGCTACCCTGTTATTTTTCGGTCTAAATCGGCAAATTGTTTCTTTTTATCGATTTTGCCCTATTTTTATTAGTTTGTATGACCTTGTGTCATTTAGCACCCCCATTATTAGCTAAGAAGTTTCAATCGCATTAGAGGTCAACCAAAAAGGAATTGAGATATATCTTAATAACCCTATTTATACTTCCTTTATTAAGAACAACCAAAAAAAGGGCAACCCTTATTGAGCAAACACACTGCATTTTCTCCTTTACTAGCTTTACAAAAATAGTTTATTCTTGCCCTCTAAGAAAGTTACAAAGAAATACCTGCACGTTGTTGTTGTCCTCACTCATGGTGAGCATTTAGCCTTGGGTCCTTCCATCCTCGCACATTTATACTGAGACCTTCATGGTTTTCTCCCAATCAAAGAGACAGACTCCTTTAGGACTCCAGGGGGGGTGCTATTTAGATGGTCTAATTTTAGATCCTTGTATACTTTCAAGAGCTTACCTACAGGCCACCCTGGCCTAACCGATTCACCATCACTAATTATGGGCAATGGGTGAAATGATTTAAACCTTTGGGAAACAACTTTTCCTTTTTCTTTGATTTCTTTCATTCTGACAATGCAAGTATGTTTGTCATCAACTTCATCTTACCATCTTTGGGCCAAAATGGACTAGGTTTAATTATGAGAAAGCTAGCTCGTCAGACCCTAGTTTGGGCGATGATACATATGATTAGTGTTATAACTGGGAAAGTTGTCTCATCATTATATACTTTCATTTCCCTTGTTCCCTTGAGATGAATAGAAATAATGGATGTGGGGTCAAAGTCTATAATCCTCACTATTTTAGCCAATAATTTAGGTTGATTCGATTGACTCCCATGCCTTTGGTTTATTCTTTTAATGAATAAAAGCTACATGAGTGGCCAAAGATAAAAGACTTGAGCATCCTTCACATGATCTCAGCCATTAATAAAGATCAAAAGGATCTCTCATCATAAGTGATTGGGATATCCTGGACAATATTTTAACTGACTTTCAAGATTGGTGGGCTGAGATTGTGAAATTTTGAATGTGTAAGTTAACCCAAGATTATCTTTCTTGGCAAGGTTTTCTAAAACCTCTACCTACCAATGATGTTTTTGCTACTATGCAAGAGGCTCCCAAATCAAAAGGTCAGCACATCGCTAAGATTCTCGCGTTTGAATGAGTTATGGTTTCAATTATAATTACCTTGAGCGAGAAAAAATGTTGAATAGAGTACAACCTATTAAGTAAAAGTTAGTTCACGAGTGGCAGGTTCATTATCAAGGATGATATGTATTTTAGAGAGAGAAGATACTGCCAACTGTTTGGCCTTAGTTCTTTCAATGACTTTGGATAAACTGTCACCCACCTATTTTAAATGCACCTTTCGATATTGTAAGGTCTGTTCCTATTAAAAAGAAAAAACACAACACAATCTCCCAAGTTAGATAGATTTACATATGGACAAGCCCGATGTAGCACAACTTATCCTGAGAGAAACTGTACTCATGGATGCAAGTCTTGTTCGAGGAGGTAACCTTACTTGCATAATTTCTTATTTTCGTCCTTATGTAATTATTTATTTTTCTTATAGAGGTCATTCCTAATGATATCTTGGATGCGGCTTAGAAGGTGAGTAAAAATTTTTAACCAGTTAATAAGAGAGTCAAAAAAAAAAAAAAAAAAAGCAAAGAACCCAAAGTCTCTTCTAAGGAGTCAAAGGCCTCTTTAACCATAAAAATAAAAAGCCCCAAAGTGGTTATGTTTGGGGTGAACAAACGATCGATTCGATTAATTTCGTTCGATTTTTTACCAAAATCAAATAAATAGAATTTTATATATTTAAAATCGAAACGAATGAAAATTTTGAAAAAATTGAATTAACCGAATCGATTAAACCAAAATTTATGTGCCTATAAATCGAATCAAACCCACAGAAATTTGGTTCAGTTTGATTCGATTTAAATAAATTATATATATTTCAAATCTAGTTTGATTCAAATTGGTTTGATTTATTAATCATTTCGATTTATTTGGTTTCTTATCTAAAAATTAAACCAAAAATTAAAAATCGAACTGAACTAATTTTATCAAAGGATCAAACCAAATCGAATCGAACCAACTCGATTTGATTGATTTTTTAAATCTGGTCTAGTTTTTGCTCACCCTAGGTATGTTGCCCAAACATATAGACATGGATAATCCCAAGGGTTCCTCCATTCATATTGTCATCTCCCATCCTTCTCCCTTGGCGCTCCATCGATCTGCCTCTCCACTGCCCACCTTTTTTGAGAAAATAAGTGGCAAAAGGCCTTTGGGCTCGTCACCTAAGAAGGTGACTAAGGCTTTTGAATCTACCCATTCCTTTAAGTTAAATTCTTCCTTTGGTCAATAGATTTTCTGAAGTTATCCTTGTGTTAACCACTTCCCCCTTTTTATTATCTTAGGAATTTATTAGCTACCTCGCCCTCTTAGACATAAAGAAGGTAAATAATGAGGTTGGACTAGTGGTTGAAGCTGAAAGTTGGAGAGACAAAGAGCGCACTCCTGACAATGAATTTATCTCATAAAAAGTTATCGAATGCCTTCAGCATCTTGCTGAGATTTTTACTTTTATCCTCCATAACCCAGTTTGATTAGAAACATTTGAAAAGGAACTGAACTTTGTGTTAGACCATGCCATTGAGATTGAGATGAGCATTAGTTAAAAAATCAATGCTTGAACTCTTCAATAGGCTTGACAAAAAGACTTGCCCAAGTTAATGCCCTTCTTGCTTAAGTGTCTAAATCGAAACAGGAAGCTTCGATCCTTGATACTCAGATCACCTAAGAAAAGGAAATCATCAAAACTTTTCAGGATGATTAGGTAGTCCTTTTTAAGAAAAAGGGAAAGAGATCTCCTAGACAAGCCAAACAAGTTAAGGCCACTCGTCATGATTTGGAAGGGAGGTTAAAAACTTTAACTAATATTGCTATTAAGCATATCAAAAAGAGAAAAGATTTGAGATGAACCCTCGAAGCATATGAAAAGAAAGAAAGGTTCACACAACCTCGATTTCTTCAGCCAATGCTCAAATTTCTGAATTCAAGAATAAGTTGCCTTAGATTTCTTTTAATTGTATTTCTAAGGAAATTTTTATTTCTCAACTTCTATACTTTTTGTTTTAAGAATGACATCTTTTTCTACATGAATAATCTTTAATCTCTATAATCCATGTTTAGGATAAATTTCTTGTCATGCACTATCTCCATTGCTAATCCATTCGTTCAAATAAGATATAACTGTTAAGGCATTAGCCAAATTCATACATGAACATTGGTAACACAAACTATGCAATGATAAATTAAAATGATCAGAATCTTGATCGGCTAAGAAATAATCTCTATTAATTAAGCAATAGGCCAAAACAAGTATTAAGCTAATAAATCGACCAAAAACAATATTAAACAAGGTACTCTAGCCAAAATGTGGTTATTAGATACAAAATTTGACCAAGGAGTAAAGTTTACGAAGCCATCATGCTAAACATTGTTTACAATAAGCTAAATACAAGAATCAACCAAAAATAATATTAAACAAAGTACTCTGGCTGAAATGTGGTTATCATATACAAAATTTGGCCAATGAGTAAAGTTTATAGTGCCATAACGCTAAACATTGTTTACAATGAGCCAGATACAAGCCTTAATTGGCCAAAAAGGTTAAACAATTATGCATATTTTACTCCTTTAAAAACTGAGCAATCTATGTCTTCCCAAGCTGATGGTCGATATTTTTTTAAACCTAACATTTATTAAGTGGTTAAGTACTTTGCCATTCGAATCAACCAAGCGATAAGCCCCATTTCTAATGACATCAACAATAATGATTTGGTCGTCCAATTTGGAGACCATTTGCAAAATACTTGGTCTTTTTATCCTACTAGGAGGATGGCCTTCCATACCATATCGCCCTTATTGAAATTCTTGGGCTTTAAATGTTTATTATAAGTTTGATCAATCTTTTACTTTTGGGCCTGAAGGTGATCAAGTGCTTTTAATCACATCTCATCCAATGCTTCAATTTCATCAATCATGGCTGAATTGCACTCGTCTATAGATAACTCATCCTTATGTACTCTTTTGATTAAGTGAACAGTTAACTTGGCTAGTATCATGGCTTCATGCCCATATACCAATTGAAAAAGGGTAGCTCCTTTAGCTGTATTGATCGTAGTTTTTATTGCCCAAAATGCCTTAGACAATAAGTCGTGCCAAATTGAAGGATCCATCTACCATCTTTTGGATGTTTAACTTTATCACTTTATTCCTTGGCTTAACCTCACGTGCAATTTACCCCAGGATTAGGTTTGGAATAGACATTAGAGTTGGAAAGGAAAGTTTCTTTCGAAAGTTGGTAGAGAAATTCTTATTAAGAGCGTTGCTCAGGCAATTCCTACATATTGTATGAGTACCTTTTTTATGCCTACTTCTTTCAAAGATGAAATTCAATGTATGATGAACTCTTTTTAATAAGGTTCAATGAGAAATGGTAAGATAGTTATTAGTCGGCATGCTTGGGATAGTTTATGTGTTAGAAAAAAAGTTTAGTGGTATAGGTTTTAATAATATCCATAGCTTTAATTTAACGTGCTTCGGAAACAAGATTGGAAACTTATCTCAAATCGTAATGCTTTAATTTCTCATATCTTTAAATCTAGATACTTCCTAAGAGGGGATTTCTTATCAATTTAGTTAGGCCATAATTAAAGTTGTACTTAGAAGAATATTTGGCATTCCCGTATAGTGTTGGAGAAAGGCTATCAATGGAGAGCAAGAGATAGGAGAAGTATAAATGTGTGGAAGAGTCTTAGCTGGGGGACTCCTATAATTTTAGGATTGAAACTCCTATCATTGAAGAGCTTGAGAATATTATTGCTAACAACTTGATGATACCTCACAGCTAGGAATGGGACATGAAGCTTTTCTAAGGATTATTTAGCACCAGCGATGTGTTAGCTATCACTAATATACCTTTAAGCTTGTGCCATAATATAGACCAGTTGATATGATATTTCACCAAGAATAAGAGTTATATGGTTAAATCAAGCTATTATATGGCCATGGATATTCTTCAATTGGGTAAGGGCTTTAAGGTGTAAGAAAACTAGAGTAAATTATTGAAATTGGTATTCCAACAAAACTATAGTCTTTTTTTTTTTTTGGAGAGCTTGCGTGGATTTCCTCCCTACGTGTGAAAAACTGGCACAAAAAGGAATTCCATCTTATAACTCACGTGTTATGTGTGAAAAGGTTAGTGAGAATCATTGGCATATTCATGTTAGTTGTTCTTTTGCTGAACAATTTTGATTTTGTGCTAATATGAACATTAATAGCTTTAGTGCTTTTAATTTCTAGGAGTAATTCTTCTTTTTGTTAAATACTAAAGATTATGTTATCGTGGAAAATTGAATGTGTTGATTAGAGTATTGGGCATCAACATAATGTGAAGTTGTGGACAGGATCGCTTTAATCTCTAAAACAAACAGCTCATTCGGGTATTTTTTTTTTTTCCTCTTTTTCGACTAGATAATAGCTAGAGTGCAACATATCATAGGGCCTTCATCCGTTTTCAATATCGACAGACCTCAATCTTAGGTAAAGCCACCAATAGGCATGTTCAAATGCAATGTAGATGTTACATTTGCAAACAGTAAAAGCACAAATATAGAATGGTTAAGCATGATGGCAGAGGTATGTTTATATCTTATTAATCTAAATTATTTGTTGGTATTTTGGTGCTAAGAAAGTTGAATCTCTAGGGCTTAAAGAGGCTCTCAATTGGTTGTTGGGTCAAGGGATGAAAAATGTCATGTTTGAGATAGATGTTAAACAAATGTTTGATGTTGTTTTGTCCAAAGCACTTGAATTTATAGAATTTGGATCCATTATTCAAGAGTGAATTGTTATTATGAGTCAATGAGTTAATTTCTCTATTAATTTTGTTAAAAGACAAGTAAATAAGGTGGACCATGTATGAGCTAGAGCTTTCCATTTCCATATTAGTCATACCTTTCGATAAGAGCCTTCATCATGTTTAGGAGCTCTACTTGTTAAAGATGTTATATTTGTTTTGTAATGCAATATCATTTTTCCTTTTTTTTTAAAAAAAAAGAAAGTGTAGAAAAGTATCTTATAATTTCAAGGTTTTACATTTTAGATACTCTGTGTGTGTGTGTTTTTTTTATACTTTGGTGTTTGAAGTTGAGCTTTATTAATAGTCCATATCCCCTTAACACCATCAAAATTGATGATGTGTCAAGCTGATACGTTCATAAATTAAAAAAATTCTAATACGTGGCATAAAAGTAATTAATTTCATTAAAATTAAAAAGAATAAATAGTAAATCAATGAGAAAACATAAAACTAATAATCTTCTTTAAGAATTCATAAGCATCTTCTTCAAGAATACTAACCACCATTCAAATTGACGCATTAAAACACTGACAACCCAAACTAATCATCATTTTCAAGAATACATATTAACATATGAATTAAATTCAACAACCAAACAAATATAATACAAAAATTTGATTCACTATCTAATCAAAATTGATGAACATCTTTAGTAAAAATTTGCAAAATTATAATAAGCATTTCAAAGAAAAAAAAACTTGATTACAATATAACATTTAACACTAAAAATCTTTACCTCACAAATCCATGCCAAATTGTCAAATCTTTTAAACTACAAACTCAAGTTGAGTTTGTTCAATCATAATGACTTAGTTAACAAATAATATAAAATTGTGAAACTATCTTTTTCTTGATTGTGGAACGAATTGAAGCAAGCATAGGCTGAGCTAGGAGTTCATCAAGCCACTTTTTCTGCAAACTCTCATAACGATAATGGAGTGAATTGAGGTAGGCAAAGGCTGGGCTTGGATCTCATATTGTCTTTAGTCTTTTGTCGTTCTTCTTCTGCATCCTCTACAAGCCTTTCATTTAATGTCAACAACATTGTGCTTGTATCATGTATTCAACCGCCCAAAGTATTAATTGATTTTATTTGATTTGAGAAATTAAAGCAAAATTGTGGGTTTTACAAAGCAAATTTGAGGTTTGAGGGTTTTGATTTTAGGAGAGAATTTTCTTTTTTATTACAAGTTTTTATTTGAAACAACGTTCAGATCTAAGTTTGAATTATTTGTGTGGAAAAAGTAATTCAAGGAGAAAAAAATATGGTTATAGTATTTTGGCTGATTTTATAATGTTGTAATTATAGAAATCTCATAAGAAAAAATAAAATGTTGATGATGGCGATTTATTTTCTTATTTGAAATGGATTAAAGACTCAATAATTAATCCCTTAATTATTTAAAAACTTTAAATAAAAAATAAAATACATTTCTAGATTATTTAAGGATATAATTCTTATTTCAAGTATATCTAAGGATAAATATCAATTGAAATTTTCACCTAACAACACATGCTAATCACATACTACTAAGATTTATCCGTAAAAAGACCTAAAACATGAGTTATATCCTTAAATAATCAAAAAAGTTAATTTTTCCATTGATTAAATATTTTTAAATAGTTGAAGGACCAATTTAATACCCAAGCCTATTTAAAATTAGTGTTCATATTTTTTTTTTGTTTGATTAATGAGAAAGAAAGGAAAAATGGAAAAGAAAATGGTTCTTCTCTTTTAATTTTGCATTTACATTATGAAAAAAATATTTTAATAAAGATTTTTAAAAAATCTAAATCAGTCAAAATTAAAAATTTTGCTATAGCAATATCATACGTCATCAAATTTATCACATCAACTTGACACACACACACACACACACACACACACACACACACACATATATATATATATATATATATATATATATATATATTAATATGCACTTTTGACACCAGACTCAGTGTGAATAGAA
>CATIWR010250940.1:0-19627 GCA_949677035.1 Omphalea diandra
TTTGCCACATAAGCTATTATCTCCTTGCCACATGAGCTATTATATCATTGCCACATAGTTTATTAAGTATTATCGCCAGATAGACTATTAAATATTATTATCAACATCTCATGAAAAAAAATAAATCAAGAGTATAATAATTTTTCATCTATGTATTCCATAATATCATCACATTAAACAACATTTCATTCCATTGAATATAAGTTCATGGTATTTAACCAATCATATATATAGTACCGTTAGCTATTTGCTTACCTTACTCTTCAAGCTTATTTAGCCGTGGATGGTCCCAGCTTATTCCCACTATTATCCTCAATGGCTTGAGGACCTATTTCAATACACCAATTCAATTCATGATGATAAAGCAAGATTTTCATTTTGTTATGCAACTATGACATGATTCATGCAAGTGGACCTAGTATTTATGCATATTTTCCTTATATGGCAGTCTGAGCTTGCTATACTCTCACAAAAATAATTCTAGATGTACTTATCCAAATTACTTGATTCTTTTTTTTTTAAATAAACTGGACACATAAGGATACAACATATTCAAATTTCAAGCCAATATCAGACACATAGAAAATGTGGTGTATTTTTAAATTTGTCCCTATTGCAATGTCATCTCAGTCTGAGTAGGTCTTACACTCTTAGGTATATCTTAAATTATACAAATCCAATTGCAATAATAATTTGCCACCAGTTACAAAATCTTTCATGTTTTACTCTTTGTCTAATTCAGTCTATAAAGTCACGAAAATAAAGGACCAAATCTCAGGGTAAGCAGGTTTGTAACATGATGACAACCAGTCATGATGAAGGGACCATATCTCAACAACCATCCTGGATTTGGCAACAGTATTTCATAGACATGTATATCAGACATAAATATACAACTTTCAAGTTTAGATGATCATAAAATTCTGAATTTGTGGCCATCAAATTCTTAGAAAATAGATTCAAAAGAAATGTGAGGTTTCATCCTGGTACAAAGTTAGTCCTCATCAATGAGTCATATCTTTTTCCTCATAGCAAATCAATCAAAAATGATTTACAGGTATTTAGAGAGGACATAACCCTACAAATTTCATGTTTTACACTTTGTCAAAATCAGAACATAAGGCCATCAAACTATAAGAAAACAAAATACTGAGATAATCTCAGTTTGGATTTGACCCAGTTCTACTGAGTCATATCTCCTCACACACACAAAATCAAGCAAAACCGTTTCATAGGTATTTATATGAGACATAAAGCTAAAACTTTCATATTTCTTACTTTCCCTAATTCCTCTTCTAGGGTTATGAAATTGTGGTTACAAAATCCTACTCTAACAGTAGAGTACAACACAAACAGCTCTAGTTCTCTTATATTCAACTTTCATCCAAGAGCTCTACATCAATTACTCCATAATTCTCACTAACCATGCATGATTAACATGTCATGAGAGGTTAATTTCAGGTGACAAGAGATAAATTAACTTACCTATTATGCCAGAATTAGAAAACCTTAGGCAGCTCACTATTCTCCCTCTCTTCTTCTTCTTCTTCTTCTTCTTCTTCTTCTTCTTCTTCTTCTTTCTTTCTTTCTTTCTTTCTTTCTTTCTTTCTTTCTTCCTTAGCTCTCTCTTTCACTCTCTTTCTGCCATACCTCATGAATTACCCCTCATTTCTGACCCTAATTGTCAGATATAAACTTATTATAACAATATAAAATCATGGTGATTCATTTCCATTGGTTGAAAGTTCACTTTTCCTCTTTTAGTCCCTCTTCTTCACTCCTTAAGCACTTTCATCCATCTCTCAATCCCTAAATGCTCCTTATACTCTTAAATAAGCTCTATAACACCATTATTTATGATGTTATAATATGCACACAACATAAGACAATTTGCCATGCAACTATACAAACACTACATGTATGTTCAAGTGTCCCAACTGTAACAGTGCAAGTGTCATTGTCATGTTTATACAAATAGCATGACTAAATGATCATTTATCCAATGCATATGTTCATATGAGATTTCATATCATTTATGCAATGAATATGTTCATGTGATAATGCCAATGGATGTGGATAGAGATGTTACATTGATATTTGAAGGAAAAAAATTAGAATGTGTAATGCTTGCATATTAACAATTGATTAGTTATTTGGGTTAGTTTAAAAAAAGAAAAAAATAGAGAAAAAATAGAGAAAGAAAAATGGAAAGAGTTGAAAATTGTAAAGTTTTTTGAGCTCTAATGTTTAAATTGTTTAAAGTTCACAATTTTATATGAGATGTATTATGCACACAATTTAATCTTGTGATTTGTGTTGAATTGGAATTATTTAAGTGATAGTTGCAAGGAATAAAAGAAGGAAGTGATTTATACAAGTTAAAAAATTTTGGATTTCAAATGGGAATTTTTAACATCACTTGATTATTTTGATTTTTGAAATTTTTTTGCTTGAACCTTTTACCATTTTTCTTGGCAAGCCAATTTCCTTTAGCCTCATTACAAGCTAATAAAGATCTTTTGATCCTTGATAAGATGTGTAATTACATTACTAGAGATTGATTATGTTATTGCCTATAAAATTTTGCATAACATTATTTAGGAAAAGGTTTGACAATACTAACTTGTATGATGTTTGATTTAAATTGCATAAGTAGAGAGACAAGTGCATTATAGTTTTTAGATATATTTTTTATTTATACTTGGAATTATTTGTAAAAATTTTAAGCGTGAACTTCAATGTCATAAATTTTCTTATGAGTTTAATTGTGTTAGTTTATTATTGAGTTTTCTAAGTTGAAGGATTTGCAATTGTGATTTGAGAAGTTCTCTATTTATTTGTTTTCTTTGCTTGAGGAGAAGCAACTCTAAGATTGTGGGAGTTTGATAGAGATTCTTTTAGTATATATTTTTAGATTAGGAATTAAGAATTTTTCTAATTTTTATGTTGTTTTTATTTTAGAATAAGTTAATTTATATATCTTTTATATTTACACAGGAATCTCTTAAAAAGGAGTTAAATTGCCATTTTTAGTAGTGTCGCATGGGCTATTGCATGGCTCATGCATTGTACCATGCAAGGATACAGAGTTGACCAATCAACAAAGTATAATCGTATAAGAAGTTAAGTGTAAGGCCAGTTGTCTGGCCTATGCATCGGGTAATGCAAGATGTCAGATCCAGTTTTTAAAATGTAGATTGCAGGCCGCTTTTTAAGGAGATTAACCTATTTGGATAGAGATTCTTGAGTGAAAAAAGAGTAGATTTTGAAGAGAAAAAAGTGGATCTTCATCTACAATAAATAAAACGAAGATTTTGTGAATATGGGAAAAATCTTCTCTTGGGATTTTCATTATTTTTTATAGCAAGACTCTTCTTTTGGAAAATTCTTTTACTCAACTCAGTGGATTTTTTTCTTTGTTTCTTTTTCATGAAGGATGAATTAATTCTTCAATTCTAGAGATTATAGTGAAATCCTAATATTTATTTTATGAATCTATGAAGTGATTTTTGCTTCGATTATGTTGAGTGTCTTCATTTAATATTTTAAGCTTAATTGATCTTATATGTATGAACGACCACATATGTGCAATGTTTGAGATTCAAGATGGAACGAGAGTAGAAGTCTAGGGTTTGTCTTAACATATTAAATTATGAGATTGAGACCATGAGAGTAGGCTTGACGTTTAGAGATATTTAAAGAATATTCATGAAGCTTAATGCACTATTTTTGAATTTTGTGACCATGAGAATAGACATAATTTCAATAATAACATATTCAATTTTGTTCAAGATAGATTATTGGATAATTTAGAAAAATTCATCTTCAAGCACAACCCAATCTCAACTGAAACAATTATTTTGATATATTTATGAAATGATATTGTGATGTAATCAAATTCCCTAGAAATCATTGTCATAAGAGTTTCTTTTAATTCAATTTCATATTCATTTAAATATATTTGTAATTTCAATTTTTATTTATTATTCTTTTATTATTCGGTTGCTAGATAATAGGAAAATTTAGTTCTTTGGTACTTGTGAAATAATCCTTATAGGAACAATCTCTATTTATCATTGTATTACTTGAAGCAATTTGTGCACTTGCAATGGTTACATACCCAACAAGTATATCAAATCGTGCAAGTTTACTAAAGTTGTGTACACCAGGATAAAGTTGAAAGATATTGAAAGAATGATTATGAACTCCATTGAAGAAGTATTGGTAGAGAAGAAATGCAAGGTCCTGCGGTGGAGACTGAACCAACTTAGCAAAAAATGCAATACTTTGGGTAGATTTTCTAAAAATCAAGTTAAAAGATGATAAGATGAAATAGAGTTTTGAGGGAGTTGTCAAGGCAGTTCTTGGCATAAAGGATGGGAAAGAGGTAAGTTCTTTGTAGAATGCTAATCTTAAGGTTCGGACTAATGAAGTAAAGGGTGAAACAAAGGAAAAGGTTCAAGCACATGAGGCTCCAGTCAACCAAACAGACGGAGAGGACTTTCTTGCCATTACTGATGTTCTTGCTTTCAGTCTCTTTGAAGATGATGATGTATTTCTTTCGAAGTTTAAGGCAATGAATATGAGTTTGCTTACTTATGTGATGTGTTTTCTGATAGTAGTGTGCATTGCATGCATCATTTCATGAGCATATTTAACATTAATTTTATGCATACCATTACATTTAATCTTAGCATATAAGAAAATAAAAAATCTTGCTCATCGCTAGTGATGTCACACTAGCTAAGCGAAGGAAGTTTGAACAGTTGTTTAGGAAATATCAAAGGGTTTTTGCTAGGATGTATGAAGACATGTTATGTGTTGATAAGCAAATTGCAAAACACAGAATTTCAACTTATCGACATATGAAACCAGTAAAGCAAAAGCTTTAAAGGATGAGGCTTGAGTGGACCTAGTTGGTTAAGGAAGAAGTAACAAAATAATTGAATGCCAAGTTCTCGAAGGTGGTGGACCATCCTAAATGGTTATCCAACATAATGCCAGTACCGAAGAAGGATGGGAGAGTGACGGTTTGCATTGATTATCAGGATCTAAATAAGGCATGCCTAAAGGATGATTGTCTTTTACCATGCATAGACGTACTAGTTGATAATGTCACAACTTGTGTTATGTATTCTTTCATAGATGGATTCTCAACGTATAACCAGATTCTCATGGGAATCACAAATAAGGTAAAGATAGCTTTTATCATGAAATGGGGGATGTATTGCTATAACATAAATGGTTTAGCTTAAAAAATGTAGGAGTGACATACTAGCGAATGACAATGGTCCTATTGCATGTCTTGACCCATAAAAAGGTGGAGGTGTATGTAAATGACATGATGCTGAAGTATGAAACAAAGGAACGACACTTTAAAGCTTTGAAGAAATTCTTAAAGAGGGTCGATGAGTATAACTTAAGGTTGAATTCGAAGAAGTATGTGTTTGGACTTCTAGAAAGCTGTTAGGGCATATGGTCAGTGAAAAAAGCAATTGAAGTGGACTTGGATAAGGTAAACGCAATTCAGGATATGCCTACACTGAAAACAGATAAGGAGATTTAAGGCTTTTTAGGTTGCTTGCACTATATTAACCAGTTCATAGCAAGACTAACTCTCATTTGTAAGTCGATTCTTAAGTTGTTAAAAAGGATTAGCCAAAAAAATGGAACGAACTATGTTAAGAGGCCTTTAAGAAAATAAAAGAATATCTAACCAATCCGTAGATGTTAAAACCACCAAAGTCAAAAAAGCCGTTGATTTTGTATTTAACAATAGAAGATAGCTCTATTGGTGTAATGTTAGCTTAGGAAGTGGAATAGGGATTGAACAAGCAATGTACTATCTTAGTAAAAAGTTTTTGTCCTATAAGGTAAAGTACAATTAGGTAGAAAAGGCTTGTTTGGCACTAATTTGGGCAATATAGAAATTGAGGCACTATTTTTAGTTCTACTCGATGGAAGTGGTTTCAAGGCTTGATCCGATTAAGTATCTACATGGAGCCTCTTCCCTCACTAAAAGATTGGCAAAGTGGTTGATCGTATTGATCGAATTCGATATTAAGTACGTAACCAAGAAGGTGATCAAAGGGGGTGATTTCAGAGTAGTTGGCATAATAACCTTTCGAAGAAGAAAAATCTAAACCTTCCTAGTTCCCGAATGAAGGGTTAAGAGCAATTAAGCCCTAAGGATGGAGGGTATACTTTGAAAGGTTGTAAATAAGAAAGAGGCATGTGTAGGAGTAATTATGATCTCGTCGGAAGGAGAGCTTTTTCCTATAACTAAAAAGTTAGATTACAAAGTCATTAATAACATGGCAAAGTATGAAGCATGTGCACTTAGTCTTGAGCTCTTGAGACAAATAAAAGTTAAGATAACAGAGGTGTTTGAGGACTCATTATTGGTCATCTCGCATATAATGAATGAATGTGAATTGAAGGAGGAACATTTAAGCCCATATTTGGAACATATATGGGGGTTGGTGCAAAGTTTTTAAAGAGTTATATTTCATCACCTGCTAAATGAAGAAAATGTAATAATCAATGCCTCAACCACTTTGGTCTCTGTCTAGGATGGACCATATGCAATGCTTATGAAACCACTTATCACTCTATGATCTAAGGTGTTGTGTTACAGGGATACAAGAGTAATATAAGTGTTAGTGGAGAAACACCTTGGTATTTTGATATGCAAAAGTATTTGGAAAGTGATAAATACCTTGAAGAGGTTGAAAAAAGGATAATGATGTGATTCGAAGATTGTCTTCACAGTTCATGGTTTATGACGAGGTAGTGTATAAGAGAATGCCCAACAGAGTCTGTTTACAATGTATGGCAGAGGAAGAGGCTTGCAAAATCATGGAAAAGGTACACGTAGGGGTTTGTGGTCCCCACATGAATGGTAAAATGTTGAGAAGGAAAATTTTGATGTTGGAATATTACTGGACTATTATGGAGCATGACTATACTTACATGTTTTAGAGTTATCATGAATGTTAGATTTATAGTAGTCTCAATCATTTGTCACCAATAGAGTTACAAAATTTGATCTCACCTTAGCCATTTACAATATGGAGCATCAATGTGATTGGAGAAACTAGGCTAGCTTCTACAAAGGGGCATAAATATGTTGTGTTAGTAGTGGACTACTTCTCAAAGTGGGTAAAGACTAGAGCCTTTGGTAAGCTTGGGGTAAAACAGATGGCAAGATTCATTAAGAAGAACCTTATATGCTGCTATGGTATACAACACCATATTGTTATAGATAATGGTATCCATTTCTAGGCAGAGTCAAGGGTATATTAGGAAAGTACGAGGTGGTCCACCATAAATCATCTCCTTACAAACCATAGGCTAACAAAGTAGTGGAAGCAGTAAATAAGAATGTTAAAAACATCCTTGCCAAGATGGTGGAGACATGTAAAGACTGGTCTAAGAAATTGCCTTTCGCCTTGTGGGGTTATCAAACTATGGTAAGAGTATCGACTAGGATGACACCGTACTCTTTGGTGTATAGGATAGAGGTAGTGTTGTCGATTGAGCTAGAAGTGAAGTCCTTGTGGATATTAGTCGAGTGCGGCATTCTTGAGTATCAATGGACAAAGAGTAGACTTGAGCAATTAGTTTTATTGGATAAGAAGAGATTGAAGGCCCTGTACCACATCCAGTTGTATCAAGCTAGAATAGCCAGTGCATTTAACAAAAAGATCAAACTAAGCATGATAAAGGTTGGTGATCCAGTACTAAAAGCAGTCTGATCGCAAAATTAAGATCTTCAGGGGAAGTTTAGGCCAAATTAGGAAGGTCCCTACATGGTCAAACAAATATACTCCAGTGGTACGGTGAAACTAGCAAATATAGATGGGAATGAATTCACTGAGCTAGTAAACTTAAACTAGTTAAAGAAATACTTCATGTGAGGTGTGAGAAAAGTAAAATTGCACACTAAGTCAAAAATTCAAAAGGGCTACTTAGGCAAAAATTAGGGCATAATAAATAAAAAAAAGAAGAAGAAAAAGAAAGAAAAGCTTGCTAAGTCAAAAATTTGAAAGAAAGGCTTAGGTAAAAGTTAAAGCATAAAAAAACATAAAATAAATAGAATAAAAGCTGAGAGAGTGTGACTGACCACTAGGAACCATTAACATGAACAGTTAGATGTTGACAAAGAAGACAGACATGGATAAGTAGGAGACTAGTGAAGCAAAGATATAGGGTAAGACAGTAGGATGGTCTAAAGTGCCAATGTTAAAAGTAGAAGTCATGCATTTAATTAATGCCTAAATATTTACAATATAAATGATTTGTGCCAAGTATAATATCAAATAAAAATATGTTTGCTTAATTAAAGTGAATGAGTCATACATGCTTTTGAACTAGAATTAAATATAAAATAGTCTTTTTTGAAAAGATCATTGTCCACTATTTGCTAATGTGATGCCTATAGATCTAAAGGTCATGTAACCATGCCATGTAGTCCATGCCGTCGTCAGGCTAAGAGTCATTATTAGTGTATAAGTCATAGATATTGCAATTCGTCCACGTAACCTTAACTTTATCCAAAAAGCACTTAAACAAAGGACCCTTTACAAATAAAAGAAGGAATGACATCTTGAATTGAGGAGCATTAAACTAGCAACCCATGCTAGTTAGATCATAAAATCTACCTAAAGTCAGAGCAAGAAGAATGACTAATCCCCATAAGTCTTTAATGTAATGCACAACAAATTCCACCACAGACTACTCCGACGAATGACAGTGACAATAATATGGGACATCTATCTATTCATCCAACTCAACCTTGGTAGTTTGAGTGATGCTGCAAGAGGTAAAACCTCGAATCCATGATGTGAGCAGCTAATAGTACCAATCTCTCTTGCTTCCATATCTAAAAAAAGAATAAAAAAAAGAAGAAAAAACGAAAAGAAAGAAAAATAATATGCTCATTATGTTTAAAACCTGAAAGGGCTACCTAAGTAAAAGTGATCGGCCTATTGGATTAAAAACTCATAATGGCAGTTTAGACAAAAATTAAGGCATAATAAAAAAAGGAAAAGAAAATATATATACCAAAAGAGTTACTGCAAAAGGAACTCTTACTTGAAGTAGCAGTAAGCTTCCCGCAAAAGAATTGCTAGCACCCAAAGCCTCTTTGTTAAATCCAATGATGGTTTCATCCAAGATAGTCGGCACTGGGGTTTTCCCTGACTCAACCCCCTCTAAGAGTAGTAGAATTTATAGATCAATCTCTCCATCATTCCTTTATAATAAGTGATTGGTCATCAAAATAGCCGCCGTAATACGAGCCTGAGCTGCCTGGGCATGGCCTCTAGAAGGGAAAAGAGTAATGAAAAGGGCCACGACCAATGTGTACCTGGGTACCTCCTTACACTATTTGTCAAATAACTCTACCATCATTCATACATATGGGTAATCCAATTAAAGTAGTGCAATCCAAGCTGTAGTTGTGATGTGACAGTCAATAATGATATCAAACTCCTATAGCAAGGGACAAATCTCTGCATCCTCAAAGTCAAAAGTGTAGGTGGTGAAACCCCATAAGTCACAGGCTGCTCGCAGGAAAATGATGGTTGAGGTTGACATAATATAAGTACGAATAGCTATAAGACCTACCCATGGTAAATCGGACTAGGTCTAGGGTGAAAAAGACTGTAGGAATGCTTTTGACATGGTTTAGAGATTGAAAATAGTATGCAGGGCATATTTGAAATAGGTATTTATAGAAGAATATAGGGCTTATAGAGCTGTACATCCTCTGCCTAGGGCTATACATTAGGTCTGTACAGCCTTCCAGCTGGGAAGAATTGGGCAGTACCTCATTTATACTTTAAGTTGAAGTTGCATTTATACCTATTTTGGGAAGCACATATATGAAAAAATGATAATATGCACTCAAAAACATACATTTAAGACTAAAATCATGTATTTGCATTTGAAAGATGGAATATCAAAGTTTGACAGAAAATGGAGACGATGTCGCTTCAATTTGTCCTAAAAGGTCCTAAGCAAGCATAAAAAAAAAGGCTTTCAAATCACCTAATAAACTATACAACTATGTGAACATCTATCAAATATATTGTACTAGAATGAAAAAGAAGAAAAATATCCTAGTAGTTAATAAGAGGTGGGGGGGTCTCCATAGCTCAGCTGCCTCTACTTCTAGAAAGGGTCACCTTGAAATACTCCGCGACCATTTTTCACCACATACTTGTGCTCTGCAGCCACCTGAGCGAAGGTCTCATTCTTCACCCCTGCTAGACATTGATCCTTTTCTCTAATCTCACAGTTCAAGAATGAGATCATCTCTTGCAAGAAACATTAGGGCTAGAATGAATAGGGCATTAAACACACAAAACACAAGTAATAAACATGCATACATGCATTGCTTTTATACTAACCTGCATAAAGCATGTCTGCTATGTCACAACACCTTTTAGGATGGTGATCAAATTGATCATGGCCTTAGCTTAGACGCAAAGGATATGTGAAAAAAGAAAAGGAAACACATCAGCTACAAATCTCACATCACAATTAGCTCATAAGGAAATAAATAACAAAATATTTACGTATTAGTCGGCTCGAATGTACAGGCAGATCAAGTGATATGTAATGACTTCATCGCCCCAATCAAGGAAGCCATGCACGACTCCACAAACTGTCTGGTGTGGAGGCTAGGTCTCTAATCACAATAGGCTCCATACCTCCAAGAACTGATCAAAGGGCTCGTTTGCTGCCTGAAATAGTAATAGCGCGAGACTAGAAATAGAAGTGGCAGACCTCCGAATAGCCTATGCAGTAGTGCCTCAACTACCATGATACAAGACAACTCCTTTATCAAGTACGTATCGAGGGGAAGCCCAAATAGCCACCTCAAACAGAAGAATACTCCCCACAAGTGCTCCAACCATCCAAGACTTATAGGGAGTACTAGCAGAAGATAACTACTCCACTAACATGAAATGTGGTGTTACGGTGAGATTCGTACCCTCAAGAACCCTCACTTGTGAATGGGTGCTACAAGACAGGTCACTCATCTAAGCCCATATGCTAGCAAAAGATATGCTTTTTGAGGTACCACTCTTGAATTGAAGACCCCATATCATACGATGGCCATAAGAGATGGCCTCTGCCTCCACCACCTCTAGAGGCCACATCTCCATAGGACCTTTCCAGTCGAGATGCAATTGCAGGAAAAATGGGGAACCACTAGAGAAGTACTTAGTCTAGGGTAATCGTGTTTAGGCGAACATGCTTAGTAGCTATAGAAGACTCTGTGTAAGACACGCCACTCCACTATAAGAAAAGAGGATATCTAGCATCTACCTCATCCTCAGGGTCGAGCCTCTCTAACAATCTTAGCTCGATGCCCCATACTTATCAGCAAAGCTAGCATGAATCTCAAAATAATCAAATGGAACTCAAGCACAAAAGCAATTAAAAAGTACTTACGATGAGAACCCTCTAAGCATCGCAAATGTATCTTGTACCCCAGGAACATTGATCGAGGTATCGATAGAGGTATGCCAGTGTCATTGATCCCCAATCAAAATGATGCAGTAAGCGTAGGTCCTCCAGCACTGGCACCAGATAAAGCTCAGCCATGTTAGAAGCACTAGAGAATAAGAACCCTAATAGGGCATATAATAGAAAACAACGCTCGTGTTGATTAACCACTTCACCAAAGCTATAACCAATAACCTAGGGTGCACCGATCATATGTTGGACCTCACCACAATCCTGCTTCCCTTGAGTAGGGGGGAACACAACCCAAAACTTTGAGCAAGTAGTCCCTCAGAAGAACAGGCTCATAAATTGTAGAATTTATGGACAGGGGAATACTTGGGAAATGTTGTCTGGTCAGGAAGGTCAAGACTCCAGGAATGATTGTCACCTTGCCAATTAGGGGAAGATGAAGGGTATGAGTTATGTATATTTATCACTCCAGCAGTGTGTGCATCATTATCGGGTCCACCTTCGACATTTCATCTGTTAACATCCATAGGAAATTCCAAACACCTGTGCCTTTTAGACAAGCCTAGACTCAAGAGTACATTGTTCGAACCCACTCTATAATAGGACCCACAACCTTACCTCCCTTTTGGAAGGCGACAATCCTCTATAAGAAAAGAAAAAGAGGAAACCTATTAGTTTCTGCATAATCATTGAGGTTAAAGAAGAGAAATTCAGAAAGGTGCAAATTTAAAGGCAAAGAAACAACAAGTCTTAGTTGTTAGGGTTAATTATAAGATTCGATGGAATTATGAAAATAGTTTCTTAAAAAAACATTTGACATCCATAAAGAAAGCATAGAAAGACTGACAAGTTGGCGAAATGGATGAATAAATTATTTATAATCTCAAGTATGTACCTTAATTTTCATAAGTTATTTTATTAATTAATCTTAATTGTTTTTTGGGCAGATCACATAATAGGTTTAAAGTGAATACAAATTGAAGCAATCGACTAGACTGATAGATAAAAAATAAATTTCACTGAAAATAAAGGGTAATTGTCCTAGAAATTATTCCTAAATAGTTTATAAGCTAACCCAATGTTTGTAGGCAAAAATAAATTTTGGGGCAACACCTAAAATCTATTATGGTGAGATGGACGAAAAATAAAATAAATTAAGGAAAAAAGGGGGAAAAATGCCTACCACTCCCAAGGTAGCTCCTGTAAGGTGACGATACAGGTTGTAAGTCATTGGTGTGTTGCCAGTTAGAGGAAAGCCATGCAAAATCATCTTTGTGGTTGCGCCCTTCAATGGGCTCACCCATGTGAATCCCACTGGGATCGTAGATGTGCCAGGGTATCCAAAGTCGAGATGTCCTCACTGGGAAACTCCTTATGGATGTTGAACATCTCATAATCACAGGCTTTGACCATGATAATCACCTGAAAAGTCAAAGGAACCTAAGAGCTAAATTTGAGTCTTTTAAAGAGATAAGTAAGAGACAGAAGAGGAACTGCGTAAATGAGATATGTCCCTTTTAGAGGGGTTTATATAGTGGACTAGGGTTTCGCAGCCCTAATCGGCCAATATAGACTTGATTTGGGTTGTACAACCCCCTCAACCCAGCTCGGACTGAAATGGGCCTTATAGGCCCACTTCATCTTTTAACCCTACATTACTCCCTTTTGGCCTATCAAGACCACCCTTAGCCTTCCTACAAGCCTAATTAAGCCAAAATTACCAAAATACCTTTAGCATTCCCTCAAGCCCAATCAAACCAAATTTATCAAAAATACCCTTAGCCTTCTTCAAGCCCAATTAAGCTAAAACTACTAAAATGCCCTAGTTTTCCTCCAAGCCCAATTAAGTCAAATTTATCAAAATACCCCCAATCTTCCTTCAAGCCTAATTAAGCTAAAATTACTAAAACGCTCTTAGCTTTTCAAAGAACATTAAAGCACCCCAATTACTAAGATATCTTTAACTCTCTAGAGAATCCCAAAGTGGCCAATTTACCAAAGTACCTTATTCGATTTTAAAACACTTAAAGAACACCCTGAGCTTCATGATTCAAGTCAAACCATCAAGATACCTTTAATGAAAAATTTGCCCCCTTTCATGGCCTTAACTATACTCTCAGGAAGAACTACATTCTTCTAAAAAAAGGGGGCAAAACCCAAAGAAACATGTTTTATAACATTAAGGCCCAAACCCATTACCTTAAGACAAGAACAAATATTTAGGATAGCTAGAAGGGCTATAAGGATATGGATTCAGTTTTACAAAAATTAGAAGGGCTTGAATAACATAAGAGCCACCCAAAGGGCATCCCTAAGCTAAAATCATCAGTCTAAAAGATTGAAGCACTCACAAAGAAGTACAAAAGCATTGATGACTTATATAGGCCAATTATTCAATAACAGAACTACTTTAGTATCTGTTGGAGAGCTATCACAACCACTTTAGTACCTGATAGAAAGCTCTTATAACCACTTCAATACCTATTAGAAAGCTGTTGAAGAGCTATTAAAACACCTAATACTTGTTAGAACGCTGCCAAAACCACTTTAGCATCTATTAAGAGCTATTGAAGAGCCATTAAAAGATCTAGTACTTGCTAAAGAGATACTAGAACCACTTCAGTACATGTTAGAGAGCTACTAAAAGGCCATTAAAACACTTGGTATCTCATAGAAAGCTGTCAGAATCACTTTAGTACCTACTTGAGGAGCTACTAAAGACTTTCATCCTTGGGTATCCTTACTGATGCTAACATTTTACTTTGCTTTGATGAGACTTGTTCAAATAATTATTTCTCAAATATTATTTTTTAAGCCTCATAAAATAGGGGGTAAACTATAAGCCTTATATTTTAATCTCTAGATGTAAGCCCAATGATAAAAATCATTAAACCTATCCCCAAAATGCAAGGAGAATTGTCAAAGAAAGAAATGAAAGACCCTATGAAACTTTGAAGAAGCCCAAGACTAAGCTTAAAATCTAGCCTATGACCTAACCTAAGACTAAGCCCAAAGGATTAATGGGTTGTACTACCCATCAAACAGGGTTGTACAACCCATCAATCAAAGTTGTATAGCCATTCCTAGGGTTGTATAGCCCACCCTAAAATCCTAGCCTTGAGAACCTTCTAGAACTAGTCCCCCATAAATGCAAGTGTGGTACAACTCGCATGCAAATCCTAATTCTAAGAGATTCATCTCCCTCTTTGTGATTGGACATGATCATGGTGTAACCAAAACCATTTATGGCCTTATGCACCTACCCATTATCTACAAATATCCCCTCATTTGAAGAAAGATGAAAAGGTTTGGAAACTTTAAGGTTACTCTGCCAAAATTACTTCTCAAAGCAAACTTAGCATAGAAACCCCTAAACCCTAACTCGTCTAACACACTTTAAGGTAAAACTAGGCATTTTCCTTTATTTTTGTGCATTCCCTAAACATTTTCAATGGAAAGTATTGAACTTGTAAGCCTCTAAGGCATATAAATACGCAAAGGCATCCAAGAACCCCCCTTTTAACCTCTCTCTTTCTTCCCCTTCTTTTCTTTCTCTATTTTAAAAAACCAAGAAATTGGAGTTTTACAGCTTTGTTTATATGTTGTACATCCCTCTTTCTGGGTTGTACAACCCTAAAATTGGGTTGTGCAGCCTAGTTCATCTAGTATATAATTTTTGCAAATCTTATTTTCTTCTCTCTTCAGATTTGTTCTATTTCAAAACTTCTTTTGGGAGGTTCCAATGTTTTGGTAATTAAATGAGAGGAATGACCACTTAAGACTCTTATTTACTTCAAAAATGGAGCCTTAGTATGGTTTTTAAAATGGTTTTACAACCTTTTTTTTTATGTAATGCTCCATTTTATATTATTCTTGGTCTAGTGATGATTTTAGTTTTATTTTGGTCCTTTCTTGACAGTGATCAAGTAATACTTAAGGTTCCAATGACCTTGAGAGTCCTTTTCTTTTGTCATTATGCTTACGTTAGAATATGTGATTAGTGTACAACCCTTTAATTTCCTTCATTCTTGAGTTGTGTGTTAACCCCTTGTGGTTAGTGGTACAATTAGATGTCATACTATTTTAGAGCTACATAGGGCGAGGATTCATCAATCCTAGGATCCCCACCATGATGAGTTTTGCCTTAGGCCATTCAATATCCTCCAAATGCCTTGTATTATATGTTCATTTTTTTCCTTTTTATTCATAGTTCATGTGCCTTTTTTATGTTTGATATATTAATTTATGATATTGAAATGTGATTATTATGGACTTCAGTACATGCTTAGGTACCTTGATTTTGGAGATATGGTGAGACGACTACTATAACCTTTATTTGCCTTTTCTTTTATCTATCTTTATTTGTTTCCCTTTTTTAATTGCTAACTTGTTTTCTTTCTTTGGGTATAGGTGTTATTGCATAAGTTGGACCATGAATTTGGTCTTGGTTATCATGTTATATTGATTATGGGTGACCATGTTTATATAGCTGGATGATAATGCATGCTAAATCCCTATGTTATGTCACATGCCCCTTTCCCCTTTATATCTTACCATGGATGATGTGATATATGAATAATGAATGCATAAGACCCCTTTGCTATGATGCATAACCCTATTTCCCTTTTGATTAGTGTGATGATTTGATTAGCTCAATTACTCTAAATGCATGCCTAAAGGTGTTAATTGGACTAATCAATAACTTGGATAAGATATTAAGGGTGAACCAAAGATGCTCAATGGCTAGATCCTAATATCTGGACGATTTGGGGGTGACTAACCTCTTCTCTAGGCCGTACCTAATTTTTAAACCCAATCTCTTATAGGGTAAAGACAAAATGAGCCTTCTAATTAACTTAGGTTACGTTTAGATTTTTCCTTCCCTATATTTTTGTCCCAACCAAAATTAAGTGGTGACTTCATATTTTCTAGGGATGGTACCAACGTATTATCCCACACTTGGTCCCTCAATGACTATCATTTTAGACATAAGGCTTTAAAGTCATGGAAGGCCTAAAAAGATTCCTCATTTATCCAAATGCATACCATATCTTGATGTCATTACTAATGTAAAGATCCTCACCCTTTCGATCTCTTGTTGATTAATAAAAAGATGGAGTCATAAGCGACATTCCACTAGTCAAGTGAAGTGCGAAACCATGAGGCACTTATATTTAATATTTTACTTATTACATATGTAAACTCTTTAAATATATTTATATATTATTATGTAAGAAACTTTGAAGAAATAATATAATGCCTTAACATATTCATGATACATAACTTAAAACCTTTATTTATAGTCTTTAACCTTTAATCGTCAATCATGACATCGATCCTATGCTTATCCTTCAAAGCAATCTATATATGTGGGAGGTGAGCTCTTAGTGGTAAACTCAATAAGGAATTTATATTGCCCATATCCTTTTTCACATAACTTAATATGGATGCATGTTGTTGGACTAGGTTGGTCAAACCTATCTGAAAGGTCTCTTTTGATCTTGACAATGTAAATTGATAAGTTCTAACATTATTTTTTAAGTGTTGATTTTGTAGTTTTAAGATAGGTTTGTATTGAAAGTTGGATGGGAGTCTAAATCTCAAACATTGTGAAAGACATACCAATTCATAGCCAAGAACCTATAACTCACGATTGTGACATTGCAACAAGAATGGATGAACTTGAACCATATGGATTTGCATAGTAAATTATTGTCGTGACCTTGCCAAGAAAGACATGATATTCATACAATCTAATTCTCAATGACAATCACATTCTTAGTCGTGACCACAACTTTTATAGTTGAATGGAACCAAGTCCATAACCAAAACTTCCTAGGTGTCTAAGATAACCATTAACATATCAAAATTCACGAGGGTGAAATAGCTTTCTAGACTATAACCTATTGAAGCAATTTCTACTTCCCTAAACTAAAGGATTCGCGGTCACAGTTGCATCTGAAAAGAAATTTAATTGCAACTATGACTTTTAGTTGGTTAGATGATGCAACAACTTTTTTTCTTAGAAGACCAATAACAACATGTCATGCGGACTAGTCGTTAGATACAAACGGGGTTCTCCACCGCAATTTCAGCTTTCTTAGTGCAAAGTGGCAATTTGTGATGGTGAAATGCCAGTCACAAATGCAAAATTAGTCTGATAGACATTTAATGCAAAATCTGTCTAGCTTACCTTAGAGATTTAGACATAATTTTCTTTGTAACGTCTCTTTGGTGGTCATTGCCAATAGATACTCCACCAAACAAACATGAATACAAGAGAACAACTTTAAATATAACCAAACTCCTATAATTTTGTTTCTTAACAAACTCTTGCAATTTTGTTTCTCAACATTAAGTTCTTTATATGTAAGTTGATATTATTAGGTGTAAGCATTAAAAACCATTGTAATTGAGTTTAAGAGTTAGCCTAGCTGTAAAACTCTTATAATAGGTTAAGTGTGAACCTTTGGGAAACACTTGAGAGGTTTTTGTGTATGCCTTAAAACACAAGTTGTAAGGTTATGTGTGAGCCATAAAACACAAAGTGTATAAGTTTGGTGTGAGCTTGAAAACACCATTTAGTTATAGTCAAACACCTAATTGTGAAGAATTAAGGAGTGGACATAGGGTTCATTATCACCTGAACCACTATAAAACATTATGTGTTCATCTCTTCTCCTTATCCTTAAATCTCCATATTCATTATCTTCCTTTTAAATTTTTTAAATTCCCATCAATTCAATCCCCATTCTTAGTGCTCAAGGGCCAATAAGTGGTATCGAGCTAAGTTCTTATTAAAACTCTTAATTGAGTGAGCAAAGACTTATGCACAAGGAGGAATCCATGCCCATCTTAAGTCGTACTTTGATGTCTGACTATACGTATTGAAAGTATAGGGTGGAGATATATTTGGACAGCAATGTGGTGTACTTTTGGGATATTGTGGCAAAATAATAAAAGCCTCCTACTAAGGTGTTTGATGGAAATGAAGAGTTAAACCCAAGGGAAGAATGAATGGAAGCTCATAGAAGTTCAAATGGAAGAAATAAAAGGGCAATGGCAATCTTTCTTAGTTCTTTGTCAAGGGAAGAAATAAGAAGAGTTCAACATTGCCTCATAGCCCATGGAATTTAGAAAGCTTTAGAGAATTACCATAAAGGCATAACCTTGGTAAAATCTAATAGAATGGATATGTATGTGATAGAATGGGAGCTATTCATGAAGAAAGACAATGAAAACATCACCGACATGATGAATAGATTTGTATCCATCATCACAAACATGAAGAAATTTGGTAAGATGCTCACCAATCATGAGGTAAACACCAAAATACTTAAATCCTTACCTCTTGAGAAGTTTGGTGCTAGGGTATGTAGTATACAAGAGTCAAATCTAAAAATTAGAACAAGTGCCGACAAATGTCCTCATAGGCAAGCTTTTCACTCATGAGCTAGCCTTAAAAAAGGAAGAGGAGATGAAGAAGATGAGAGGGCAAAGGGACAAAGTTTATAAATCAGAGAAAAAGACTTTAGCTCTTAAATTCTTATCCAAAGACAAAGAAGTAGAGGTTATCCTAAGTGATGATGATAGTGAAAAAGAATAGGAGGAGCTAGCCATGCTTCCTAGAAAAACTAAGGAGTTGATAAAAAAAAAAAAAAAAGAAAAGATAGAAAGAACTTCAAGAAGGTTTCTCCCAACCTCAAAGAAAAGAATAGTGAAGCAACATGCTATGACTATGGTAAGCAAGGTCATATCAAGTATGATTGCCCCAAGCTAAAAAAGAAAAAGAAAGGGGACAAAGAAAAGATTTAAAGCTACTTAGGATGATAGCTCTAGTGAGAAGGATGAAGATGAGGAAATCGCAAACATATTTTTCATTACACAAGATGACTCTTCTAATGATGTAAGTTCGTCACTCCATTCTAGTGAAAATTATGATGCATTAAATGGTGTAGATGATGAACTCTTAAAAGATCTTACTTTGAGACATGACAAATATAAGTCACAAATGAAAACTTACAAAAAGAAATGCTCAAAACTAGAAAATGAGTTTAACTCATTAAATGAGCTTATAAGTGAATTGAGGACTTCAAATGAAGAACTCAAAAAATATATGAAAAGTCTTACTAAGTCT
>CATIWR010251019.1:0-17906 GCA_949677035.1 Omphalea diandra
TTTAATGTGGATAAAATTGTGTTTGAGGTGTCATTTTATCAATAAACTATATGTTTTCTAAAATTTGTGACCACATTTGAGTTTAAAGTATTTAGTCCGAGAGTCGTTTTCAAAAATGTTTTATTTTCTAAAACATGAAAATGTCATAATTAATATTGCCCAAGTGAAAGAATGTTGAAATTTTTTTTATGTGGGCTAATATTAATTATGAGTTTATTTTAATTATTTATAAAACAGACTGAATAATATAGTTTATTGATTGAGGGTAAGCCCAATTAAAATGTGATCAATTGAGTTATGGGCTTGTGACACCTTTTGTGGGCCGATATGGAAAACGGTCAGTATAAGCCTATTTTAACATGGACCTGTGATAAATGAGTCTGTTAAAATTTATTATACATAGAGTAGATCTCCTCTCCTGCCTTCATAACAAAAAACCCTAGTTGCTACGCCTATTATAACCATTTTTGAGAAGGTCAATGAGAGAAAAACTTAACTTTCTTGTTTAGTCCTTTTGACATATTATTCAAGTGGTTTAATTTCAGTGTTTGCAATCATGACTCAAAATAATTTGAAATTCAATGCGGAGACAAGTACGCAATTTATTTTTTTTAATTGTCTTACAATTATATGTTAAAACTAAATTTTGATCATTTATTTTTATTTAAAAAACTGAGATTATCGTTATGATAGATTATATTAAATCAAATATGAGAAGATTTGAATCCAGATTTTGATATGATGTTCATTTACTTTTGCGACTTGTTTCGATTTGGTCAAATTTGGGGCACTGCCTTCTGCTGGTAATTTGGGTTTTGAACAACACTCGGGCTTGCTTCGAGCGGATGAAGTGCTAACATCCGAACATAAATTGTTGGGCTCAGTTAACAATTGGGCTGGGCTTCTAATATTCATTAGCAATTTATCTACTATTATGTTTTTTTTGTTTAATTTCGCTTTTAATAAAATTAAAAATCGAAAAATTTTCAATTTAAAGAAAATTTTAATATTACTAAATCAAACTTTTATTAATTATTTTTAGTTGAAAAATTCCAAGTCAGTTATATCCTTTTTATTTATTCAGTTATTAGGTAATTCTCTTCCTTCTTGTAAAATCATTCTATCTAAATGAATAAGATTACAAAAATCTCAGATTTTTATGGTTGGAATCTCTCTCAATGATATTTCATCTTATAACTAACACAATATAAATAACATAAAATGATAGGTATCACGTGGAATAACGTAAACAGTAGTGTCGTTCCATACCAAAATTTAGATATAAATATATTTTTTTCCTTAGTATAATTTCAGAAAATTGCGGAAATAAATGCAAAATATAAACAAAAATGTTATAAAAAGTGAAATGTAATGTTAATATTATGTATTCATAAAATTAAAATCAAATATAATTTAGTACAATTACTATTATTATCAGAATTATGTCTAAATACTCAAAATAGATTGATGTAATATAAAAAGTGAATACATTAAATTTATAAAATAATTTAAATGAGTATGTGTATTACATTAAAAAATATAATCTTATATAATGACATTTTAAAAAAGAAAAATTAAAAACATAATATTAGTGTGATATTAATATAAAGAAGCGATAAAAACTATATCTATCATTTCTTTATAAATGAGTAATAAATACAAAATTGCAAATTAGATCGAGTTGGATGAATATGGATGGAATAATTTTAGATTTAATTTTAATGTCATTTGATTCTTAAAAAGTTTCAGTTTAATTTTTTTAAAAAAAATTCAATATATTTTTGTTAATTTAAGTCAAGTAATCAAGCTAAAAAATGTAGTAAGAGTTTTTGGAGAGGCAGAAAATTCTTCTTCTCACTATAAACTTTTAACTTTTCATTTCTTTCGATATATTTTTTTTCTTTAAAGGCTTTCGTCATCTATCCTCTGAAGCTGGCAATGGCGTCATTTTTTAATTCTTTTTTATTTATCTAATATCTCTATTTTACTAAGATTTAGATTTACTTTTTTGAGTAGATTTTATTTTTATTTTTAGATTTATTTTCATTGGACGATCTTGAGATTTTATTTATTTATTATGACATATTTGTTTATCTTTTTTTTTTTTTTTGTGAATTATTTTGTGTTGTTATTCATTCTATATCCTCTTTTAGGTGGATTATTTTATTTGTGTTGTTTGATAGCTTGATTTGTGGCTGATATTTCAATATCAAATGTAAAATTTATTTTTGATGATGAATCTACATTTGCTAGTATTCAGATCAACCTTGTAAAAAAATCAAGAGAGTCGAACAATTATCAGTTGCCATTAAGTACATTTAGTCTTTCAATCTAAAATTATTTCTCTTATTTTGATATTTATGAATTATCTTAAATTTTTTTACAAAATTAATATTTTGATATTATATAAATATTATTCTGATTGATGAATTTTGTTTCAAACAAAAATGAAGCCGAAAGTTTGACTCTCAATTTATTCAGATCCAATTTATTTGGATTTTGTGCCAAAAAGATATAAGATGAAACAGAAGAATATTTCAAATCTAATTAAAATTTGCTTTCTCTTTCCCCTACCAGTGGAAATAGATCGATCAAGTCATTTTCAAATTAAATTTTTTTGAATAGATTCTAACCAAATCACTTTTAAATATAGATGAATCAGATGGGATCATTGAGTAAAAAAAACACATCAGACTTCAAATTATTTTTGAGTTATGAATTTCTAGTTTGATCTCTCATAATTTTGATCTTATTAAAAATAAAAATATTATTTTTATTTTAAATAAATTTTAAATATTTTTAATAATTTAAGTCAATAATTAACTTCTATGGAGTTGGGTTATAAAAATTTTCCAATTTGCTCGACTTTAGATTGTTTCACATATTTTTCAAATCAAATATGATTCTAATTTTTTTTAAAAAAATAAATTCGAATCAAATTTGTAAAAAAATACCATCTCTATTTTCCACATTCAGCAGTTAACGGAGAACCTCTAATTGCGGAGACCATGAGTAGGTTTAACAATCATGGTAGATTGATAATCAATTTCCATGCAAATTTTATAATTCTATGGACAATTTTTCTTACACGTTGTATAATCTATTAAATGATATTCTGAGAAGGAACGGATGAAACATGATATGACCTTTTCTACAAATGTTTTTTGCCTTTGCGGGAGCATGCAATTTGTCGAGTTGTAATTGAAATATTGGGATTAATTTACATTCTAAAGGTTTCTGGGGTCGAATTCCCCTTCAATGGTTTCCACATATTCGTCCCACCATTTCTTTGCTTCCTCCTTCTCGTCCAACATTGTATATATAATAGCCTGTGTAAGATTGATACGTAATCAAAGATCAGTAATCATTACAACTAAAATTCAAAATTAATTTTCCCTAGTAATTGTTAATAATATAGGCATAATTTCATAAAATTACCAAACTCTGGTATTTAATTTTCAATTCTCACGAGCTCTCCATTTTGTCAATTTCATGGAGTAACTCTATTAGCCATAATGATCTATTCAGTGAAATGAAGTAGTCGGATTGGTAGAGGTAGCTTTCCAACAGGGCATTGAATGGACACTAATTATATGCTATTTAACAGGGCATTAACGAACCTTGTAAAGAAGAATACGAGCATCTGAAGGAAAATGTGGGTGTTCATTGAGACATTTACAGTCCAAAGCTTCCTCGTAGTTTCCCTGCATACATAATTAAGCACACAGCTGCTTTTGTATATTTGCTGTAATTGATGAGGCACAATTTCATGAAATATTCTCAATTATGCAGCCAAATGGAATTAAGCTTTTAGATTGAAGATCATAACTAATGAATAGTATACCAAGGAGTAAATAAGTTAATGAATTAATAGCCAGGTACTACCTGACAAATAAGAATTTCTACTAATGCCATCTCCACATTGTATGCAGGTTCAGGATCGTATTTATAGTTGTTGTATGCATTTCGCAGGAAATACACTGCTTCTTCAGGTTTCCCATATTTCATGAGCCTTACCGCCTCCATCTGCAATGCGTATATATAGTCAAGCTATTTATTGCAACAGCTTTTTTTGCTACAAATTTAGCCATCAAATATACTCCGTTTTCTTTATTTTATATATATATATATATATTCATGTAGCTGATTTATTAGGTTTTTTAGGTTTTATCCTGTACGCATTATTCTTAAGCTGATTTATCTATGCCAGTTTTAACTAATTCATGGAAACGAAGGTATAGTTAAGATGGCGTTAGAGAAGATAATTATTACCTTAATGTCATTAACCTCCTCGGTGGAAGGCCTTGAAGGCAACCGTCGGGGAGCTACACTGGGGCGCCCAACTTCACTTGAAGCCAAGTAAACATTAACATCCAGTAATGATTTTAGTGCAGACCGACCACCTAATGGATACGCTACTACTGGTTGAGGTGCCTTCTGATATAATTCCCTAGGCCCTGCAATGGCCTTATGGTTCTGTTTCAAGCTCGAACCAATGATACCCACAACACAAGCCATTGCTATAGATGCCCCAATCTTTCCTATTGCAGTTTTCTCATCAGTATTCCTGTCTTTTCTTGAATCATCTAATGCACTAACGACAGTGTGCAAGACACGCCTGACCGACCGACGTGTATTGATTCTAGTAAGCAAAGTAGAAGTACGGCTGAAATGAAGCGTAGTCGTCGATCGTGGAATGACCAGAGCAGAAGAGCTGTGTTTAAGGATAGGAAGCGGGGGTCCAACATTGCCAAGACATAGGAAAGACTTCATGGTGGGTTTTGTCTTTGGAAGATTTAAAAATAAGAATATCTACTCTCATTTTCTTGGTCATAACTTAAATGGTTATATTTGAGGATATAAAGATGATAAGAGCCTTTCACATTATGTAAGTAAGGTATTCTTTGTTCCTTTCAACAGAAGTAACATTATTTAATTAGCCAAGACATTATTTTTCAAGCATTTGTACTGTATATAAACAGTGGTTTCATGTACGAAAAAGGTATCAGAACTAATAAATTTTTTGTTTAGTGATCCCGAAAATTTTTTTAATATTATGAGATTGTAATTTTGAACCATAATCCAAATTAAAAAGTATTAAGGAATCTTCAAAGCCAAATTTAACTTAATGTCTTCCTTTTATTGTGATTTCCCTCTAATGGACTTGCACAAATTTTTTTCTTGAAACATAAGAATTCTCAAAGAAAATATTGAAATGTTCATTTCTTACTGTCTACGAGAACATGATTCTTATAAACACATGTGAAGTTTCTTTACCCGTCAAGCAAACTGAAATCACAATAATTTGATCTCATCTCAATAAATAAGCTCCCAGTAGGTTACGGTTCTCAAAATTTCAATAACCACCGCATGATTGATTTTTCTTTTCCATATAATATATATAAAATAGTAGAACCACACAGATTACTTAGTTATGCTTAATTTTAAGAGTGAGATTATGAGAAATTTTAACGAGATTATGAGAAATTTTAACCTTCGCATGGAAAGTTTCTTGAACCGTTTTACCATAAACACTAAATACGGTGCCCTGGCAGCAATAGCAACTGCAATTATCATGGGTGCCGGCACTTACATAGCATGCCGATATGCGAAGCGAGCATTATGCGGAGGCAAAAATGCGGAAGTCTTCAGAAGGTCTATGTCTATAGGGGCTCTGCGTGGAGGCAAACTGGCCATGGAGAGACTAACTGATTATGATCATGCTCGAATAGATGCAGCATCACTTAATGAAGTCGAAACCGAATTAAGAGCTCTACTTGCCGAGGAGCAGCCAGATTTGAATAGGCTGCAGGTAAGCCTGAATATTTTGTTTTCAGTGTTTCTTGAAAGTTTAGTCAAAATGAATTGATTCGTTTTTTTTCTCCATTTGCATGTTAGAGGACTGTTGCTAAGCTGGAAATGGGTGGTAAGGAAGCTGTTGCTGTTAAAATACTTGAAGCAGAAGTGGAAAAGGCCAAAATGGACAAGAAACCTCATGAAGCATATGAAATAGAGATGTTGCTTGTTGAAATGCTTATTTATAAGGTGTCTAACTCTGTTTCCTGTATTGATTCATTACATCAATTAATCATGTTCTAAATGAATATAAAAATCTATTTGGATAGCTACATTCAATTTATGAACAAGTGATTAGAATACAAAGAATAGTCAGTTTCAGAATTGCACATGCCCTTTTGTTGTGCTTCATTTACATTTTCTCGATGATGCCTTCTTCTGTACATAGGGAGATTGCGAGAAGGCCTTAACCTGTGAATGCCTCACTCATCAAGAAATTTCTGATGCTCGACGACCTCTATATAAGGTGATCGATCGAACTTCTTGGATTATCAATGCATTATGTTCAAGTGATTAAGTTAGTGCCCTGCCAAATTAATGCTCAACTTTTGGCACGTTGATGGCATGTGAAACTCTTCCTGCAGGCAATTATTCATATAATGTTAGACCATCCAAAAAAAGAAGCCTTAGAATGTTGGGAAGAATTCGCAGAAGTTTGGACACAGTTCCAGTCTCTGCCAAGTTCCAAAGATAGCCAGCAACCCAAAATCATTACCAATTTCAGGGAATTTGAGAAGGTTGTTAATAAGCTCAAAAAAGATATCAATAAGGCTTGCTCTCCTCAAAGATTGCAAAGTAGCAACAAAAGGTAATCCATGCGTGACTAACAACAGCGGGCTAACTCCACGGCTCTCGTTGATTATTCTCAGTTGTTCCCCTCCAATGGGGGTTGTTAATCTTGAATTATAGCATCTGGAGCATTGTACATATGGATATGGTGATGTTGGTGTTATCGTTCCTTGTTGAGGATCTCTTCTATATTTCTGTTTGCAATGGCATGCTATCAGCTGAGTATTCAAATTCATATATAGATTTCACAGTTTAGTAATCAACCTAAATACTCATATATGTTTATCAAGAAAGTGTGATACCTAATATTTTAGCCATATTATTATTACTATTATTATTATTATTACCATCACCATCACCATCACCATCATTAAAAAATACAAAAATTATATTTTTCAGAAAATATTTTCCTTAAAATAAATATAGGACACAGATTTTTTTGAGTTTGTTTGAAATGAATTTCTAAGTGTATTTATTAAAAATTATGGGATTATTGATTTCTAGGATTTTGAGGAATTATTATTGATTTCTAGGATTTTGAGGAATTTTTCTTTATGATGATTCTTGCGTTTGATTTTTTTTAACTTTAAAATTATTAAATAATTTTTATTATTTATAAATATGAAAATTATTTTAATAAAAATAGAGTTTTTCTCTTTTTTGTATTAAAGAAAAAATATTTAAAAATGTCATATTATTATCTTGACCGGAAAATTGCTCTTATTTTGATTGGAGGTTGATATTGAAACGAATTGTTAATTATAATAATTTTATTAATATAAATAATAATTTATACTAAAATTAAAAATTAACCTAACATTTAGAATTTTAAGTAATTAAGCCTTATAAAAAAAAGAAAAGTATTTTTATTATATTCTTCTATATTTTAAAACTAAAAAATTTTTAGCAGATCTAATTGTCATGTATAATAAAAGACAATCAATCAATATATATATATTATTAATTTTAATCTCAAAATTAGTTTTAAATAACTACTTATTGTTTATCAAATAATTGTATATAACAGAATCATATGTCATTATTTTATATTATATTATACAAAGTTGTGATATTAGAAAAATTCTAAATAAAAAATTTTAATCACCATGTAAAAAAATATATTCTAAATAAGTAAAATCCACAAAATTTTCATTTTTAATATATATTTTCTAATATTAAATAATAAATAATATAAATATAAAATATTTATAGTTCAAATTTTGTTATAATCTTATAAATTAAAGAAAAACTAATATTTTTTTATAATTTCAAACACCAAAATACATGTTGTTCAGAAAATATTTTCTTCAGACGAATTATTTTTTTAAAACAAATGAAGCTAATAATTTAGTGATCAAGAATTTATATAATAATGCATAAAATAGATTTAAATTCTAACACCAAAAAATTTATAATCTTAAATTAATATTGTATAATAAAAAATTAATATCTTTACAATTTTCGACATCAAAAAAATATATTATTCAGACAAATTATTCTTCGCAAAACAAATGAAGCTAATAATTTAGTGATCTAAGAATTTATATAATAAGGCATAAAATATATTTAAATTCTAGCTATGGGTCCGCTGCTCTTTAAATAATTTCAATCTCTTTAGCTCTGGTTAAATTTATAGAAAGAGTTGTGAAGGGCTCCTCACGATAAATTATAAAGCAAACAAACTGCCATATCTAAAGGCGAGGAAACCTATGAAATGGAGAAGCCAAAGCTGTCCAAACCGCTCATCTTCCAATCAAATCTCCTCTGCATCTCTCTGCTATACTTTTTCACCACTTTGTTTGTAGCTTTTTACACTTTTCTCCAACCAAGCAAATGCATCTTCAGGTCCTCTCCTTTTGATCCCATTCAGCGTCCTCTCCTCTCATACCCTCCTTCCTATGGCGAACACAAGTATGTCATCCCCACTCATCGCTCCTCTTGCTCCACCCCTTTTTATTTCTCTGGTACCTACCATCCTTTCTTTTGTTCTTTAGGGTGTTTAATTATTGGGTTCTTTTTGTTTTCTTGATTAATGTGCTTTGGTATGTCTAGATTATTGGACGGCATTAAAGGAGGTTCAAGATTTGTGTTGGAGCTCGTCTTTGAATTTACAGAGCTTGAGATATATTAAGGGAAACAGTGATAGTTTTGGTGGGAATTTTAATACCCAGAAGAGGATTTCCTATTTTCATCATTTAAATGATACTATAGAGATTCCCTGTGAGTTTTTTAACAAATGTCCAGTCAGTGATTCTGGTAATTTTTTTCTTGTTTCTTTCTTTGTTTCATGATTGCATTCTTGAGAACATAGATTTTATTTCATTTCCCTTGTTTCATGTTCTTGTCTTTTTTTCATTTAGTTTCTTTGTTATTTGTGTGTAATTCAGATCGAACGGCGATGGAAAGCTGTAATGGTGTAGTTGTAAGTGTCAGCAATCTTCAATGACCATGACAACATCCGGCAACCCAAAAGTCTTGGATCAAGAACCCTAGATAACGTGTGTTTGTTCACGTTTGTGGATGATATAACCCTAAAAAGACTAGACCAAGAGCAATTAATATCAAGAAAATTCTTCCAAATGTATATACTATAGGTGTGTGGAGAATTGTTAAGGTTTCAAGCAAGGATTTGTACGAAAATGCAGCTATGAATGGAGTGATACCTAAATACTTAGTTCATAGACTCTTTCCCAACTCTATTTTCAGCATTTGGATTGATGCCAAATTGCAATTAATGGTTCATCCTATATTGTTGATCCATGCATTAGTGGTTTCAGAAAAAGTGGACATGGCGATATCGAAACATCCTTACTTTATACATACTATGGAAGAAGCATTGGCAACTGCTAGGTGGAGGAAATGGTGGGACATTGATGGTTTGAGGACACAAATGGAGACATACTGTGAAAATGGACTGCAGCCATGGACTCCGATTAAACTCCCCTATCCCTCGGGTAAATGTATTCTTCACGCCATATTTTCACTTTAGATATACGAACTATTTTTCAATGTACCGCAAAGGTGAAGAGGGGCGTGATCTCTAGATATATAATTATTCCAACATTAAATCAGTAGTCTAATAGTAGTAATGGCATTAGATATATGTGACAGTTTGAATGCTTGTTTAATCATATATTTTTCAAATTAATTATGGTGGTGGAGAATTCTATAGAGTTAATTAGTCTTATAATGATTCTTTACACTAGAATTAATTTTCTTCTTTATCTGTCAGTCACTGGGGCACTTGTTAGTTGTCCTTGGAAAAAAATGTAGCAATTAGAAATTATTAGACTTGACCTCGAAACTTCATGGGATATAATCATGATTAGCGGAGAATTCAGATGAATTACGGTAGTGGAGAATTCTATAGAGTTAATTAGTCTTATAATGATTCTTTACACTAGAACTAATTTTTTTCTTTATCTGTCAAAGTCCTTGGGGCACTTGTTAGTTGTCTTTGGAAAAAGTGTAGCAATTAGAAATTACTAGACTTGACCTCCAAGCTTCATAGGACGTAATCATGGTTAGCCTTACCTTGTCAAAGCTGAGGATAACTTAACTAGGAAATTTAGGTCTTTTCCAGTGAGTTTCAAAAAAAAAAAAGAGGTTGGCTAGCTACATGACTGTGCATAATTAAGTGGCAAATACTCACTGCTCGGGTAGATTCTTTAAATTTAGTAGTGGAACAAACACAAGACTGGAGTTTTTTTTTTTAAAAAAAAAATCATTTATTAAATAATTGTACCTAATGCCTAATAAATTTTAAGAAATTTCTACATTGTACAATAAATAGTGTGGACCCAAAAGCATTTTGCATATCAAGCCAAAGCAGCACAGTTGTCCAAGTATCAAAATGTGGAAACGTAAAAAGAAAGGTCATCGTTTTCATATGTTCTTATTTATTCTAATGCACGTGGCAGGTGACCTGTCGTTTACCTAAAAATTATAAAAGATAATTATTATTATTATCTAATTAAGAATCAATATGGTGGATTCTTAATTTGATTGATACCAAACGTATATGATGTCCTGTTCTTGTGTTTGTGTATGTGCTGCAAGATGTGCCAGATAGTGCCTTGATATTAAGGAAGCATGGACCCAGCAGTAACCTATTCTCGTGCTTCATATTCAATGAGCTGGAAGCGTTTAACCCAAGAGATAAATTGGCTTTTGCATTCATTAGAGACCATATAAGCCCCAAGCCCAAGTTAAACATGTTTGAAGTTGAGGTGTTTGAGCATGTGGTCTTAGAGTACAGGCACAACCTCAAAAAAGGAATGGGCAGTGGTGTTAGTGCCAAAAAGATCAAAAGGGTTAGCCAAGATTTATTTGCTAATAGCAGCTGCTGTGGCAAGTGCCAGAAGTATCTGTTTGAAATGTGGGGTGCATCCCATTGATCTCGTCTTTCTTTAACTCGCAGAAGAGAAAAGAGAAGGACAAAAGGGAAGAAAATGAAAAAAGAAAAAGTCAACTAACTAAACTGCTTTCACAGGGAAAAGCTGACAAACAAGAATATGTTGGCAGAGTTTGTACTTTTGCCCTTTTAGATAGAGAATTAGAGATTGGCAGAGTTTGTACTTTTTGCCCTTCTGGATAGAGAATTAAAGATCTATTAAATATTTATCACTATTTTTAATTATTAATATTATCATTATTATTATTATTTGGTAGGACATGGAAAAGATTATAGAGAAAGGAAGTGTGGCCCACACAAGAAAACGATTTGAAAACCATGTACATAACCATTGAAGTGGGCTTGAAGCCAATTTGGTTAGAAGAGCAACACTATATATTGGTATACTGATTCTTTGAAGAATGCAACCTTTAGCAGCCACTTCACAAGGCTGTGAAAATGTTTTTGTTTCACCTATATTATTATCCTGATAATTAATTAATTAATTAATTACAGCTGATACTTCTTGAATTTTTTTCTCTTCACTTATTTTGTGTTTTTTAGTAATGTGGGATTTTACCAGACTGAATTCGACCATTAAGTGATTAAATCTTAAAGATATTAGTTCAATAACTCATTATAGACCTCTCATTTCAATACGAATATTATGCTCTGGCTTTATATTTCATCTAAGTGCACAGGGAAAGATAAACAGAATTCTAAGGAAATGTGAACAGAATTGCAAAGATTTTGAACTGAATTTGATAGTTCTATTAACAACTTCATAGTTGAAGCTCATTGATTGTTTTTACATTTTTGTTTGTTGTTCTGCGTGCACAGAAAACCTAAAAGAAATCGAGAAAATTCTGAAAATCATATCTCAGACTGAAACGCTATTCTTTTGGGTCATCAAGCCTTGGTTCTCAAAGTAATAGAGGCCTAGATGAGAAAAAGCCTAACTACGAACACAAGAAATTCGGATTGGATGCAATATCCCAAAGTCCATCTCACTTTTGAGTAAATTCAGAAGAGAACCGGAACCACATAATTTAAAATGGCTCATCATGATCTGACCCAAAGTTTGAGCCCAATTCACAATGGTTTGCTTAAATTATCACATATTCAGCAACTCTCGCATGCCCGGCCAGTCCCCGCTTTTTCAAGGCCTGGCGGTCCCTATACTATAGTAGTAGGTGCCTGGACCAAAATGGAGCTCCCACGCCCCTACAGCTTTAACTTGGCCAATTACTTGGTCAATGAAGAAAGCATCTAGCTCTGGAATTGATGTGCTGCAGCAAATGATGGTTAGGTTTGATCATTCAAAGGTCAGTATTAAAGGCCTTGAGATCAAAATGTTTTCGGGTTCGATTCTTTATAATGTTGGTGAATGAGTTGTGTTTTTCATATTATAAGAGCATTTTCAAAGATACTATCTGTTTATTTAAAGAGTAACATTTATATAATAAAAAACTTTTTTTAATTAATATTTAAATATAAAAATACAAAAAATTATAAGTTTTAACACAATCGGTATGAATTATTCTTTATTTTACTGTTTTTAAAAAATATTAATGGTTTTAATCTTTCTTTCCTATCATTTTTAATTTTTGTCAATAAAAAATCAAAAATATCAATCAATAAAGTGCATAAAAATTTATATTATATTAATTGTCAATCAAAATAGAGTATAAAATTTGACTCTCTAGATATATACTTACAAAATAATGAATCTATTAGACTTGTATTTTATGAAATAACTATTTATAATAAAGAATTTAACATATATAAAGAGTCTCTCAAAGATATATGTAATTATTTATTTGTATGAATATATCTCAATATTCATCAATTCTAAAATATCAAAAGTAAAGCTCGTCTATCAGAGATATTGCAATATGATATGTTTGATTACTTGTATAATTGTAGTTTGAATTTGATCAATTTTCAACATAATGATGATGACATGTACATACAAACATACATTTGATATGAATTATCAATCTATTTTTTTCTGTTTGCCTATGAAAGAGTTGTATCGTACAACTTCATCCAATCCTAACACATTGGCAATAAGCAACAATAGAATGAATGGACAAACAGGAATTATCCCAGAAGGGTTGATTCCTGTTTCCAAAAATTTTCCTCACTAAAAACACCAAATTCGACTATCACAATATTATTTATAGACAACTATTACTCACCCCTACACCTTTCCCATTTCTTAATTCTCAACTTCACTGCAGGCTTTTCACATTATTAACTCACAGATTATTCTTTTTTCGTGGTTAGAATATTTATGAAAAATTACTAAATAATAACAAATAAATGCTTCTTTTTTTGTTTTGTACCCAAAAAAAAAAAATTTGAGTGTAGCACTTCTCAGCTTAATTAAAATTTTGAAAAATAACTCTTTGCATCATAATAGAAATACTCAAATTGAAAATAAAATTATTAATAAACCAAAATAATTCTGAAACAAGGCTTAAAGAGATTTGTTCTACACATGACAATTTTTTTTCAACTGTCTAATTTGCTTAGTCTATAAGCAAACCCAATCCTAGAAAAGAATCCCAAAAGCATGTCCATTTCAGTCATTTCAACTGTTTTCCTTTTTCTTTATTAGTGTCGGTCTGCGTGTATATATGTATCTACATGCCCACATCTCTTCCGAATTCCACATCCGCCAATAAAATAATTGGAAATGGGATTGCAACAACATCTAGAGAACCAGAGAGATGAAGCGGAGATCTACCATGGGGAGTCGATATGCAAGCAGAAATCGATGGAGCTGCTGGAGGAGATGCGCCTGCCCAAGGGGCTTCTGCCCCTAGACGACATCGTAGAGGTGGGCTACAACCGGAGCACAGGATTCGTGTGGCTGAAGCAGAAGAAAAGGAAAGAGCACAGATTCCGAAAGATCGGGCGTAACGTGTCGTATGACACGGAGGTGACGGCATTCGTGGAGGAGAGGCGGATGCGGAGGTTGACTGGAGTTAAGAGCAAGGAGTTCCTGATTTGGGTTACCATTTGTGATATTTATGTTGATTCTGCTGATTTGACCAAAATAACCTTCGCTAATCCTACTGGGATTTCTAGGACTTTTCCTGTCTCCGCTTTTGAGCTGGAAGAAGAGGCAGCGGACCAAAACCAGTGATTTCTTTTTTATCGTATGTTATGTTCCTTTTAATTAAATAATACCATTGTTGTTTAGGGTTATCTCTCGCTTTATTTCTGCTATTGTGATTTTAAAAATTTTTATGTTACTGTTATTTACTTAGTGATTAAATTGTTTGTTATGGTACCCTATATCATGATCAAACCATTAACGTGCAATGAAAGACCCATGACGCAATCTCACTGAAATTCAGATCAAATAAGGGCATTGGTGCTCATTTGTGTTCCAAAATCTAAAATCCACATAAAATATTGCATATGTACGTCACCATTTGGCATTTTATGCTATAACTGGCTAGTAGACTGATGCATCATTTAAACAACCATTCACAGTTGCAACGAACTCTCGTTTCAAACATTATCATAACCCAAAGAAAAAATCTCTCAAACGAGATAATGACTGGTACGGCTGTGAGGTGAAAGAATAGTGATCTTTTTAACATTACGCCACCGTCCAACGATTTCTAATGTGTCAAGCAACCGAAGCATTATTATAGGCAAAACGATCGTCTGTATATGAAATTAAGATGCAAGACTGATATGAAGGTAAGCAATGCCATAAACCAAAAATTCCTGATATTACGTAATATCTTTTCTTTTACACTGAGTTCAACATAAAATTGGGAACACAAATGATAATGATAAAAGCTAAAATTTAGTTCCAAAACTGGAATGTGACTTAAGCCGAGATCGAAACAATATCCATTTGGGTATCCCAAAGTGAAAACACGTCGGCAACAGCAACAGTTTAAAGACACAAGCTCACAGCCTTCTCCCTCTTCTACCACCCTTTCTGCGAGTGCTATCAGTTGGAATTGGAGTCACATCCTCTGAAACAACCCAAAAAAAAAAAAAAAAATTCAAATGAAACATCAGTTCAAACATTAGTCGCATTAAATGAGTTTTCTTGTCAACAAACATTTGGTTCCAACATTCCCAATCAACTATAAAAGATCTCAAAATATCCACAAAAAGTTTTCAAGAAAACGAATATATATCACATTACCTCAATTATATAGTCCAAGCCAAAAACATTAAGAAGAACAATTCCCAAAACAACAGTCAATTAAATGAGAACAAGCCATTTCCTGATTTTAGGTGATAATTACAACTATATCGTTTGCAACATTACAAAATGCACAAGAAACAACCAATTTTCAATTTGATTTTATCCGCAAGTGTTTTCTTCACCAACCATAACAAGAGACTTTGACCTGTTCAACAAATTAAGTATACTTTTTCCAAGCTTTCAGAAATCATGCCATGTCTTGATACTCAGAAACTCTGGATAAACTGTCGATACAATGGAGTATTTGTTCTGATACTCGAAGTAATAAATCTTAGTAAGTTTTCAAAGTTTATTTTACTCCAGAGAGAGAACTTGTGGTATTAATCAAATACTCCCTCCGTCTCAAACAGGTTGTCCACTATTCCTTTTTGAATGTCTCAAAATACATGCTCATTTTCATTCATTATAATCAATTTTTCCTAATTTACCCTCATTAATTGTTAAACTAGTAAAATACATTTATTTCCTTGTTAAATATAATTAAGGACATAGATGGAAAAAAATTAAAAATTGTGAGTTGACAAAGCATTAAATAAAATTTCTTAAACAATATGAATTATAGTAGGTGACAACATTTTTGGGACAGATAAGCTTTTATTAAATTATTCCATCAACTCAAATATCTCAGGCAAACAATTAAACTAAATATCACTTTTTTTTATTTAATTAAGGACTGCTGAATAAAAATTAGGGTCTGAGAACCAAACAATAGACAACCAAGTCCTACCACAATCAACACATATCTAAAGATGAATTTCTCACACAGATAGCACCTAGGAACAAGCTTAATGCAGACAGACCAAAAGGCACACAAATGATTTGCAGGAAGAACAACTAAATAGAATATAAACAATTGGATGAATGAATAGAATGAAACAGAAACAAATGGATGATTCTTACACCAGAGCGAAAACATAGGATAATGGTCTTTACCTATGCGACCAATTTTCATCCCTGAACGAGCGAGGGCACGCAGGGCAGACTGGGCCCCTGGACCAGGTGTTTTTGTTTTGTTCCCACCAGTAGCACGGAGCTTGATATGAAGAGCAGTCACACCAAGTTCCTGCCTCATAAGAATGAAAAATCAGTTGCCTCTCCAAAGACTGAGGACTCAATGCCAACAACAATGTAACAAATGCATTGAAAAATAATAATAATAAAAAAAAAAAGAAGAATGTGCATTAAGCTTTTCACTACATCTGAAAGACCATTTAAATAGATTTCAATCTTTTGCCAGGTAAGAGAAAGACAAAATACGGAGTGCTGTTGGCAGGTAAGACCTACTTCAGGCTGACCTCAAACAAGTTGCCAGTTAGAATGCCTTTAAGTAGAAATCTATTGTTCAGAACTAAGAAAGCATCAAGTGCCCTTTGATTACATAAGGGCTTAAACCAAAAATAAAAACAAGAACTATAGATAACAAATCAGATCACCACATAAGAGAACTAAGCTGTAAGCATGATGATAACCTTGCATCTCTGTGAAACATCCTGTGCTGCAAGCATGGCAGCATAAGGTGAAGACTCATCTCTGTCAGCTTTCACCTTCATCCCACCTGTTTTTAGAACAGTACATACATGTCAAGAACCACAACTGTTATAAAGATCAAGCGATAATAAGATGCAACAGAAAACCCGAAAAATACGTGGTGTAACAGACAATATGAAGTAATATATCAAGATAGCGTTTAAGATGAGTAAAAAATCAAGTTACACTTTACCAGTTATACGAACTAGGGTTTCTCTTCCAGAGAGATCAGTCACGTGCTGCAATTAAAAGCGGCACATTTCAATCACAACTAAACATCAAGTGATACTACCTGCTAAAAATGATAGAATATCCCCAAATACTCACAATGAATGTGTCATTGAATGATGCAAAGATGTGGGCCACTCCAAATACATGCTCACCGTCCCTCACTGCAGGTCCAAGCGTTACATTTTCTTCCTTTGGCTCCCTGGTCTTCTTCTTTGACTACAAAATCACCAGAGCCAAGCATAGAAACACAGGTTAAAAATCAATAAATCTTGCAAACCCTATAAACCAAAAATATCCCGTGTTAAATAAGGGTCACATGTAGAGGCATTTTGAAAACTTAATCACCGCATTGCTGCACGAACAGGAACAGAAACAAGATTGGGCAAATATGCAAAGTGCAATAACAGGTCCAGAAATTGGCATTGTGCACATGATCCCACTAGAAACACTATCTACTACGTTTACTGACTACATAAAGTCATATATAACAGATCCTAGCCACCACACTCTAAAACAAAATTTAATTTACAACATTATAAAAATGATATCAAAGTCAATTAAATGGCGTCAAAGCAACTTTTTAAAACAAAGACAGCATCACTGTAAAATCTCTCTTTTTTTTTTTGCCTGTTTAAAAGAATCCTAGAAATTATATCATATTTTCTTGCTATTTAAACACCAAAAGAATATATAAAAAAACGATAACGGTCACCGAACAGATTCATTAAATAAAATAAATAATTTCCACATAGAGGGTGAACTCAATTAAGCACTCAATAAATCTCAAATCTAACCAAAACTAATTATCATTATATGTGCTTAACAAGATCATAAGGATAGCATTCATAATCGAATTACTAATCAGAA